>CAEFZX010031985.1:0-44308 GCA_903066825.1 Alfaro cultratus
GACATCGGAGATGATATGTGGAAACAACATTAATGTTTATTCAACTTGCAAAGACAATAGAAATGACAAGGGGAGGAATTGGAGTGAAATCGCCACCGCAGTTGATAAACCCGGTAACTTTTCAGCTGTTCTTCGTTAACGTGACATAAACAGGTTATAATGATTTTCATTCAGTCAGGACTGACACTAGCCACATGCACTGCAGGTAGATTGTAGTAAAGCATTGATTAATGCCTGGTTTTAAAATTAGTTAACTGAACTTGTAGCCATTATTTTGTGCCCATTGTTGGACACCACACGGCACGATCGAACCGTAATAGCTAGGATTTCTGTCGGCTAATGTGTCTCTCAGGTCTCTCAGGTTTTGAAAATGGGCCGACAATCGGCTGTCAGCTCTTAAGATCGTTCATTGTGCGTTGGGCGTTACAGTAAGGAAATGAGGAAGGGAGGGTCAGAGGTCAGCACCGGAGTTGAGCTTTTTTTCATTCAGTGTCATCAACTGAAAGAGAAAAAGGCTGGAAGAAACGATAATGCCGATAATTAAAATGACGCCGATAGTTTTAATTTATCGTACGATTAATTGATTTATCGTTTATCGTGACAGGCCTAGTGACTTCATTATTGCATCATTACGACTTCGCTGCGCCAGTCTCCTATTGCAAAATCATTTTTGATTGCTAAGGACTTTCTCCAACTTCCCAACTTTATTCTTGTAGTTTTGCATCATTACGACTTTATTACAATTTTATCAAATTATTATAAATTTATAGTTTTAGTCTCATCACTACGTTATTCTGGTACTACAGAATAATTATTGCATCTTTATGCCTGTTGCATTATTATGACTTTATTCTGAAGTGATTCTCCCATTATCATGTCTCTATTGTCACGTGATTGTGAATTTATTAACGGACACATTCTGTCCCAGTTTTTCCTTTCGAGGCAGACAGAGTATTTGTCAGTGTGGGAAGCTGCAGTCAGAAACCCTGCAGACGTTTTCAGACTCAAACTGGGAAATCCCTGAAGAGGAGCTGGATTTGAACTGGGACACGATGAAAGAAGAGCAAAAGGTTTCAGAGTCCGGTACTCACTGCTCTCCCACGGAGGACTTGGCATATTTCCTCATGTAGTATTCGCCCAGCGCCTCCTCCCTGGAGTCCCTGAAACACAAACAGTGAGTCAGCCGTGGCTCTGAGGAAAGCTGCTGCTGGTCGGTAGCAGGCTGCCAAGGTCAGACATTAAACCACACGCTGCTCTCCTGCAGGGAAACAAAACGCAGAAACAGAGAACAAGCCTTCTGGGAAAAGTATTCACCGCTAAACTCAACAACCACCAGCAGCTTACAGTAACTGCCTTCCACATTGATGTGGTTTTTCTGCTGGTTTTTAATTTTTCTAGATGATTTGATGCATTTTAAGGCAATCAGAACGGTTTTATTTAAATTATTAATTTTATCTGGAGGTTTGGCTTTTTAATGTAGTTTAATTACAGTTAATTCATGACAGAGCCGATTACTTTTCCCTAAACGAATGAAATAATCCTTTTCTGTACTTATTGAAGATCATTTTATCTATTGACGCTCTTCACAGGTTCTACCTCCAGAGGTTCTGCAGCCGCCTGGATCCAGAGTGGTCTTCATCCAGAACCACGTGGTCCAGGTTGGAAGCTGGTGGAAAAGGAGAATATTTCATCGTTTGTTTATTAGAACCAAAACATAGAGTCAATAATGTCTGAGATGAGAGAAACTGACCTTCAGCCTCTTCTGCTCAGGATCCGCCAGCGAGAAAGAGGAGGAAGAACAGAGACGAGTCAGCAAACAGGAAGTGATCAGCAGGAACAGTGATGGAGGCAGGAAGCACGACACGAGAAGCACGGTGAGAGGAAACGCCATTAATAATGAGTTTATGAAGCTGAGCCGCCCGGATGAGAACCTCAGGCAGCAGGACCAGGACGCCTGGAGAACCGGCATGGAGGTCCAGCCGACCGGAACCAGGCTTCTGCTAAACCGACCGTAAAGAAACCGGCAGGCAGAGGAGCTGCAGGCCAACAGGACCCGGTTCCACCTGCTGCTCTGAAAAGCAGCACGACGAGACGAGGAGCTGCAGAAGTTACAGCAATCTGGAGATATCAGCTTCTCTCAGCCACAGCATTAGGAAAACCAACAGCTGTGATGTTTAGGAGCAGCGTGACCCCAACCAGCCACCATACAAGCACCAACAGCAGCTGCAAAGCTTCACCGATCCTCTTTTTCTCTACCGAATAACTGCGGTTTAGTATCAGCTGATCCCGATCTGATCCAGAAAACAAAACTTCTGTGTTTTAAACACAGACATAAATGAACTGAATTATTAATGTAATTAATAATTCTGCTCCAGGCCAGCACATCTAAAAACAACAGGCTGGTCAAACATGGAAAAACAACGTCAATCTGTTCAGTCAGGAGAATAAAATATAAAATATAGAATAAAGAAACTGACAGAAATAATAAAGCATGATGGCAATCAGAGAACAAGGCGTAGAGTTAGACTGAATAGATCTGCTCCCATAGATCAGACACACCATCAATGATACCTGATCTAATTTATTTTTTTCCAATAACAGAACTGATGCAGATATTAATATTGGATCAATTAATCTCTACCTAAATGTTTTAAATGGAACAAGAGTAATAAGAAATCATAAAGTGTATGAAGTACAAACAACCAGCTGAAAAGTGCGGCGTGTGTCATGTTCATATTTTCTCTGTTGGATGTTCAGGATGCAGCAGAAATGTGTTCAGCATAAATAACAGCATGAAATAAATGGATAATAATCGTGTTGATCAGAACCTGACTGATGGTCATAATGTTGTGGCTGATTGCTGTAAGTTGCTCAATAAAGTCAAACGGCAGCAACTTATTGCCAGAAATGGTTAAAATGTGTCCAGGTCCGATGGACCAGTTAGTCTGAAAGAAAAGCAGCTGGTCCCCCAAGGCTAAAAACCACAGAAGAAGAGCTGCTCTCACACAGGTGCAGCCTGATTTTTCCCTGAGTGCGGACTGACAGGCGCGGCTGTGCTGGGATGAGGTGATGGGGGGAGGAGGGGGAGCGGAGGGTTAATCAATGGATGACAGCAATGATCCATTCACTTCTAATGGGAGTCAGTGACAACAAGAGCAACAGCTTTACCGTTGGCTGGAGACAGCAATGGCCGCCGCAGAACAGAGAGAGGTCAGTTAGAGGTCAGAAAACACAGAGAAACACACACACACACACACTCCCACAGAGCAATATTGCTGTAAACATTAAACCCCCATGTTGCTCCTGTTGCTCCAATAAAGGAAACTTTTCATGTAAAATCCATTTTTTTAGCCTTGGATACGTTTCGTTTTGCGCAATGAGTCTCTAACAGAGCAGAGAAGTTTATTTTATTTTGGATTTCTTTATATTCTGTTTGATTGTATTTTTCTATCATGTATGTTTTCTCTATTCCCCATTACATTTTGGACTCTAAATATGTCCCACCTTAACTGGATCAGTTACAGCGTTGGGTCGTTTCATTCCACCGTCTCCAGTATCAAGACATTTTACATTTTATTTTGAAGGATCATTTCCTGTTGTGTGTATAAACGTCAGACACAGCAAAGCTATAAGCTACATGCTAACGCTAAAATTATCAACACACTGTATTCCAGTGTTGCTATAAAGTCCTGGCTGCTGTTTTGCTAGCAGTAGCATCGAGCCTTTTGCTAATGTTAGCACTGTATGCTAGAAATTAGCTCCTGGAGAACCGTGTTTTGAGTTATTACAGGAACAGTTTGGTCATGAGGAATAAATTATCCATATGCATTCAATGGTGTTGTTGTTGTTAGCATTAGCTAACAAAGCTATGTTGAGGCTTTGTTTACGCTGTGGCGGCGCTCTCCAGCCATGTCAGGCTGGACGGACGACTCTGCTGTCACTCACGACTTTTAACCAATTTCTGCTCAGCTAGACAATAAAATCTCTGCTATCAAACTACAAAAATGGCCTAAAGGTGCAGAGAGGAACGATGTGCGACCTGCAGGGGGTGGGGCTTAATGCCCCTCATTTAAAGAGATGGCACCTAAGTGAGCGAATGAGGCACTGCGCTAAGCAGGAAATCAGACCAAAACATTACAGTTCTACTTTATATGAACCACAGTTGGATTATTTACATAAGAAACGGGTTTAAAACCAAGACGAGTTCACTTAACGCAGATTTAATCATCAACTTGTCTGAGGGGCAGAGCAGCTTCTACGTGGTTTCCAGCCTTCGTTGTGTTTTTTGTCTCACCTTTCTCCAGAATGTCCTCTCCTCCTTCCGACCACCGATCCTCATCCTCATCTTCATCGTCCACATCTGCACAAACACACGGAGGAACAGGTATGTGTTAAAGCTCCGCCCACCCTCCAACAACAGAACAGCAGAGGAAGAAGAGTCGCCTCCTCGCACCGGCTTCATCCAGGATGAACCCTCCGTGTTTCGGCTTCTTCCTCGGCCGGTCGTCGTCTTCCTCATCCTCTTCTTCATCATACTCCTCCTCATCATCATCCAGGTCCTCCCCCTCCTCATCAGCTACTTTATCGCTGCCGACAGGGCTGGCTGGCTCCTCCTGCAGGAAACGAACCCGGACTCAGTGAGCTCAACGTGAAGATCTCAGACAAAACTAACATTAACATCATGAGAGGAGCCGCCACAGGAAATGAACTATTTACAGTGAACCGTCGCTATATCGCGGTTCACTTTTCACGTCTCGCTGCTTCACAGATTTGCATGGTGCATTGTGTTCTGCATTCTGATTGGCTAAACAGTCTCTCCACTTCTTCTCTACCTGTGTGTCAATAACATTGCGGTTTAATATGTACACATACGTAAAACAGCTTGCCAAATTTAAGTTTGCAAACATAATCGATGGTGGCATGTCGGTTTATAAGAATCTTTTTGCCCAGAAGAATAAAGAGCAACAACAACCACCGATAACTATGTTCTTCTCTCTAAAACTCACCTGCACCGCGGCTTTAGAAGAACAAACCGCTGCAGAGCGAAGTCAGGATGCAGCGGCTCAGTCAGAGCAGCAGTGAAATAAACCTGAGTCACTATTTGTCCTGCTGTACTTTGTATTTTTATCATAATCATTTTTCATTTTCTCCCGTTGTAATCCAATGACTCGGTGCTGATCTCAGCAATTTGAAGCCTTCAGTTTGTATTGATAATTAAAATGATTATTTTACAGTACAGTAGTTATTTGTACTTTTATTTGTTAAATGCTTGGGCCTGTAAAAAGGTTTTGTTCTTTGGTTTCAATGTATTATGGAGTATTTCATTGTATAATAATTGTAAAAAATAAATAAATAAAGGTTTCTACTTCACGGATTTCACCTTTCACGGGTTGTTTTTGGAACGTAACCCCGCGAAAAACGAGGGTTCACTGTATTTATAAACTGCAGAGAAAATTAAAAGAGAAAACAATAACAATAATAAAGCTACCACATTTAAAATGTAGCTCTCTTTTCTGTTACTTTATTCAACACTGAACTACTAATTATTTTTGAAGACTTCTGAAAATTATTTTAGGACTTCAAAAAGTTGTCTACAGTTAAAACTGACATTGGTTCAAGTACAACAATAAGCAGGCAGTAATTACTTACATTTAAGTTTGTTTTTTCAAAAATCTTTACTCCTACTTCTAGGAGTAGCTTTACTGCTCCAAGCTTTTGACTTTTACTATTACTTTCTAATTAACTTTACTGAATAAAGAACCACGTTTACACACCAGACAAAGGGAGTTTATGTTGAAGTGAGACCTCTTGTTTATACACCAGCTTTGTTGTTAAATGTGCTGTCGAAAATAAACCATATAAATTGTGACTTGAAGCACTTTTCCACATAGACTTTTAATATTTTTTTTATATTTGAAAATTGGATTTGGAAAAATGTTTGCAATTATGGTATTAATTGTGATTTCAGTCGTTAAAACACCACAATTTGTATTTCTGTTTGACTAAATCTCTGTAGAATAGTAAGCCAGATGTTATGATCAGTTCCCAGTATAAACATGTTGAAGTAATACTACTCCTACTGGAACTGTTTGGCTCCTCTGGTGAACCAGTGTCTGCATAGGAAGGTTCTACAGCGACCTACCATCTGGGAACGTGTTTAAAGTTGTGAACATTCGAGACTGACAGGGTTTTGGGTGAATCGGTGAGTTTTCCACGCATCTCTCCATGAGAAGCAGCTCACCTCATTCTCATCCACCTCCTCGGCCTCCCCATCGCTGCTCCGCTCGCTCTGGTTGTCAGAAAAGTCGCTGTCCTCGCTGTCGGACATCCTGTTGCACCTCTGGACCGGTTACAGGACAGAAAGCACCATTAAACATCCGAACCGAGCCGAACTCCCGCTGAAAAACACAAGACTCGAGCTGAGCTAAGCTAACAAAGCATGCTAATGTAGATAGCATGACAAAAACAAGCCTCCTATGAAAAGCTAGCCTCAATTTTCCCCCCCTTCAACTCTTCTTCTCACCTTTTTCTATCCTCTGCTTCCGAGTTTATTCCGCTAAAAGACGAATAATGGAAATTACTGAGGATTTTAATCTCTTGACGAGTAAGGTTTTACGTGAGAGCCGCGAGACTTCAGAAAGCTGCCACAACTCTCGCGAGTTTTGGATTGATAATAGTTAAACAAATACAGAGGTCTCACTTTGCTGTTTTTTAGTATGTACAAGAGAAACGATTAAGAAAAAGTTTTAATTTAAACCATCAATTTATTTTAGGGGTCTTCAACTTGAGGTTACGAAGCCACGGTGTTTTCTTTTCTAAAGCCATATAAGAATTTTTTTTATTAATATAAACGCACTAAAGATTTTAGCATTTCTTCCGTATGCAATATCGACATACAATACTTACACAACAAGGGCAACAAATGGTACAAGGCTCCTAAATCTAATTTAATTGTGGATTTGTACAGCTTGCTTCGTTCTTGAAAATAAATTTTACTCTTTCTTTTTAAAAGTTAAATTTCCCTTTGATTTAAGACATTTCATTCAGCACATATTCATGAAATTCATGTTGTTAATGCTTAATTTTGTTGCTGCAAGGATTAACGTCTCATTGTTATCTGACCTAAAAAAGAAATTAAATATATGAGCAAAAATATTAGCAACAGACGGGAGCGCTTCATTGGTTAATGTGAAATATCCGCACTAAAAGAAATAACTGCCGCAATAATAAAATGAAAATTCAAAAACTTTATTGTTTAAAAAATAAAAGTTCTGGTTGATAGTAAATGCCATAAGAAATGCTACTAGGAAACCTAAGAAAAGCATTATTCTATCCGAGTGGTCACTCTCTCCACACATATCTCCGTTACGTCGCGACGTGCCCACGCTGGTTTACATTTGTGTAAACGCAGCCAATCCTGAGCCGTGTTAAGGGACAGTAGCGTGGCTGTTGGAGGATCCTGGAGGAACAGTAAACACCGGCCCCGGATTAATCTCCTCTCTGCGGCGTTTCCTGCCCGGATCCCCGGAGATGAACAGCGTCGGGGAGGCCTGCACGGAGCTGAAGCGGGAGTACGACCAGTGCTTCAACCGCTGGTTCGCGGAGCACTTCCTGAAGGGGGA
Source organism: Alfaro cultratus (assembly GCA_903066825.1). Lineage (NCBI taxonomy): Eukaryota > Metazoa > Chordata > Actinopteri > Cyprinodontiformes > Poeciliidae > Alfaro > Alfaro cultratus. The sequence continues at coordinate 7,623 of CAEFZX010031985.1, forward strand.
CCGGAGCGGGGACCCGTGCACCGAGACCTTCCGGAAGTACCAGCGCTGCGTGCAGAAGGCCATCAAGGAGAAGGACATCCCGATCGACGGGGTGGAGTTCATGGGGCCCAACAAGGACAAACCTGAGAGCTGATGGAGCGGAGGAACGGGTTCTGGTCCGGTTCTGATATGGAGCCGGAACCATGAGGCCCGCAGCCGGCAGCTGACTGGACCAGCGGGTCCCTGGAGCTTTGGGTTGTTGTTTAGGAGGCCACACACACACACACACACACACACACACACACACACTTGGACTGGACTGAACTCTGACCTCAGCTGGTTGGACTGCAGTTGACTGATCACGTCTCTGAGCAGATCTCTGCTTCCGGGTGATTTTCTGCATTCAAATCTGGAAACTGATGTTTTTGTGCTCTTGTTGTTGCTCATCATTTGATTTACAGCTTCAACCCAAACCGCTGATCGGTTTACAGATAAATGCATGTTGACGGTTCTCTGATTGTTTGTAGATGAATCTGCTCAGATGAATCAGTTTTTACCTGAATGTGCAACAGGATGTCTGTGACGCTCCTGTCTCCATCCCAGCAGGGGGAAGAGAAATTATCTGAATATTTGTTTGAGGTGTTTTTGTTGTTGCATAATATGTAGTTTATGAATAAAATTCTTGATTAATCTTTATGTTTTTGAAGTATTTTTTAACTTCAGAATATTCTAAAGTTTGCTTCAAGTTGAAGCATTTCAGTCAAAGTTAATAATTTAATTATTTTGCTCAGAATAAACTCTAAAGCTCAAACAGAGAAACTATTTATTCTCTCTCAATTTTTCCCCTTTTTGAGTTCAGAGCTTCAGCTGTTTCTCTGCCTGAGAGTCAAAATGTGAAAATCCCATAAAGGAATCTCATTAAAATCAAAGACTTTCCCTGAGCACCGTCTTGCAGGCCGCCTGCAGCTCTCAGTGGAGACTTCCATCTATAACTCTTACTGTTCAGTTTCTTCTAGATTTTATCTGTCCTCCTTTAATCGACACATAAATCCTCTTGCTGCTGCAGCAGCAGAAAACTACGACAGCTGGACTGGGACGTGGAGGTGAAGAGGGTCAGTTTCACATTAGATGTGTTTAAAGCTTAAATGTCAGGTGGGAACAGGGAGACGTTGCACAGCAAAACCCAGGACCTGCCTGGAGGTTCGGTGGATTCTTCCAGAAACCGTCTGCGATTTGCCTCTAGAATGTAAAGAGATCCCTCATTTGGAAAGGAAGGGACTTTTTACCATGTGTGTGTTATTCCTGCAAATAAATGAGAAACTTCATTTTGCATGGACTCTGATGTGATTTCTCCTTCTGCAGAGATGTTTCATAAAACAGTGAATAACCGTAATCATTTCCTCTCCAGTAACCTGATGAACTCGTTCTGTTGCTGTTTCCTTCCATCATTATTGCAGCAGCATCACATGTGGCAACCAGACCCTGCTGTTTTGTTGCTGAGCTCATGCTGTAGCCTAGCAAAGAGCTTAGCTCGAGCTTTATCTCTTCACTTTTAAGTGGTAATCCATATCTGATAAAAGCTTTCTGTAAATAAATAGTTTTTTATGTGGAAAACACTAGTACTGCTCTCCTGTTGACGTTAAATGAAGTTCCTGATCGTGCAGATGGGCACCGCCAGCTGTGCTAACCCTAAAGCACTAATCATAAACATTAGTTCCTAATGTTAAGATGCTAAATCAAACTGGTACTTAGTGAAAGCTAAGCTAAAGCACTAACTTCAACCATGTTGATACCCAGCATGTGTCACAACGTGAAGAGGCTTCAAAGAAATTCATTAATATATATCTTTACATTTGTTTAATTGACTCCTGTTGGTTCATTGTACTGTTGTATTTCTATCCACCTCATTTATTTGTTGTTTACTTGGTGCAAAAGTTTCTTTTAGAAAAGAGATAACAGGCAAGAGGAAACAGAACTGCTGCATTAACAGACTTCAAAATAAGAGCACCACTGTAAATATGTATTTAAATCATTCATAACAGTTTATGACCAAAACGTCAACACAATGTCAAATTTTATTCAACTGAAAGTTTACAAAACAGTCAAGTAAATTAGTGCTTTAAAATTTATCTCAAAAATATTGGAAGCTTAAGGGTTTTCAAAGTTAGTATAAACTAAATGCTGAGCAAAAAAATGGTCATTTAGCTATTAGCACATTAGCAGATTAGCATAAGTTATCCATCACTGCTAACCACAGCTTTGGAAAGAAAATGAACCCAAACAAAACTTTGGGTTTCCTGCTGAGGAAAGCAGAGATTTTACGGCTGAAGAGAACGTAAACATAAAAATACAGTTTTAACTGGAACATCAGAGCTCATCCATCAGCTATTGGATATCTTTCAGATCATAAGTGGAAATCCTGAAGGTTTCTGGTGTCTGAAATCACAGAATGTGGGTTTAAAAACCAGAACCTGCGATGGGCATCTGGAGCAGCTGCAGGTCTGAGCCGCTGATTCTCACATAAACTCTCATTTTTATGGCTGTTGTCATGGCTGTAACAAGCCTCTCCTGTAGACCAAACCATGTTTCTCAGAATAATTGCTCCTGTGTAAATAAAGGATCAGAGCGCTGCACCCTGGTGAACTTTGATGTGTTTTATGAGCTAATACAGTTTTAAACGGCTTCATGTAGCTGTGCAGATCCAGACTGGTTAACATTAAACTTTCTCCTTCAACTGCAGGAACCAACATGCTTGTAAACTCTGAATGTTGCTCCATAAAAATGTGATCCAGCCGATTATTAATTACTGGTTGTTAATCATAGCTGTCAATTCTGCATAAAAACAATAAAAACTGGATTTTGTTGTGAGGACAACGTGAGATACCAGAAATATTTCCATTCTGAGCTTTGATGGAGGATCTACTCAGGTCCTGATCCAGTCTGGATGGGGAGGGAAGAAGAAACCCTGATTTTATATTTGGCTCTTTTGTAGGCAGAGATACTTTGGAGGTGATTATAGGGTTAGGGATCACCTACAGGGGGATGATTGGATGCCTTCTAGAGTAGTTATTTGGTATGTAAACGGTTCCTTATGGGATATTTCACAGGTTACAGAGTCTTTAAAGAGTTAATTGTTTATAGTTTTATGTGATTACATGCTGAATACTGATGTGATTCCAACACATGAGTATACAAGTTATTTACTGTAACTGTAAATAAAGTTATAGTATTTAGTTACTTAGGTTTGGACCTGGACCTGGCCACTGACCCAGAGAAGAGGCTCTGCCCTTTTCTGACTCAAGGTCATGAACTCAGATGTGCTGATTTTTATTCTAGCTGCTTCATACTTTCTCCGAGTCGCTCCACTGAAAGCTGGACTGATGAGACGCATCATCTGGAAAGATCTGACAGTTCTGACCCTGAAGGTTATGAACAGATTCAGTGGCTACAGTCAAGCATGAGGGAGTCCGACTCTCACTGGTAACACGTACACAAAGTGGACCGAGCTCTGGCACCGGCCCTGGGGCACTGGGTCAAGGGGCCCGGGTCCCCAGGGTCCACCAAGGGACATAAAACACATGTAGACTGGTTAGTGTACAGGTCTCATGGGGTTATGCTTTGTTTAACTCTGGTGTTTCACATGTTACCATGTGGATCCGAGGCAGTGTGAGGTAGCCTGCAGGATATTAGCGTAGGTAGTTTGCAGGTTTTCTTGCAGGATATTAATTGTAGATCTAGGGGTCCAGGTACCTCTGGGTGTTCCTTGTAGGGTGTCTACAGTGTCACAGGTTACATCCAGGAGTATTTACCCGTCTGGGAACCAGGTACTGCTGTGAACTCTGACCCTCGGATCCAGCAACCTTTAGATGAGTCTCCGGTTCAACGCACTTCAATCAAATATCTGGATTTTATCTGAAAGTGTCCTGAACCAACAGAACAGCAGCAGATGTTTTGCAAAGGAATCTTTATTAGAAACCTTATTTCTGTTGAAATAAAGGTTCTGTGTCCTGTTAACGTCCCAGTAGTGGAGGAGCCAGGAATCTATGGGCCTCTCCAACATTCCCACTCACCTCAGGATCCGTCCAACAGTCGGGTCGCTCCGGATCAACATGTTGGGGCCAAATAACAGGAGCTTCTAGCATTACGAAACGTTTCTTTGCTCAGCTTTGTGAAGAGTTTCCATCCAACCTCCCCCTCTGATTCTTCTCCAGCTAAGAGTCAAACTCAGAGGACCTTCGACTTTCTGTCTGGAGAAATGCTGAACTTCTTCCAGTTTGTGCAGAAACAACCAGAACATTCATGGCTCTGAGCTTTAAGTTCACCTGTCCGTCCAGAGCAAAACGATGCAGGTGAACCTCCAGGCTTCATTCTGCAGACTGACTGATCGTATCTCCTCGGCAGTTTTCAGAATTAATCCGCTGAAGAACGTCTAGAAGAACGCTGAGGAAATCTTTAGGGTTCTCCTCCGGGTGGAGTTCACACAGACGGCAACCCGACTCCGACTGAGGAAGGAAAACGGAGAAGGGAACGTTTCACTCCAGAGAGAAGCAAAAAGAAAAACTGACAGAAAGACAATCCTAAACTTACATAACAGGGAAATATTCCAAACTGAATGATGGTGGAAACTGAAGTGAAATTGAAAAAATATGCCTGAGTTATATATCTGGTTTTCAGGATCCTCAGTGACAGAAACAGGCGGTTCAATAATTCTCCTGACTGACTGCATCACGCCTGGAGCAGAACTCATTTAGATTATTTACATAAAATACAATAAAATACTGAGTAAACTGTGATTATTTACGGTGCCTGACAGGCAAAACGGGCAGCAAACGGCCAAACGCAGCACAAAAATGCTGCAACCGGGAAGAAAATGGAACAAAAAGGAAAATACTGCAAACTAAAAACGGAAGTCCTCCAGACCACCAGGGGGAGTCATCCTGGACCAGACGCTCTGGTCCCGGATGGGCTTCATAGTTCACATCATTCGGGTCTGTAGTTGTGCCTTTGAATTTGTCGGACACCGTAAATCAGGGGGGCCCAAAGTCGGTCCTCAAGGGCCGGCATCCTGCATGTTTTAGTTCTCTCCCTGGTTTAACGCACCTGAATCAAATGATGGCTTATTAGAAGGCCTAACAAGAACACCGACATGCTGAAAAGGTTGTTGGTACCACCAGGGAGAGAACTAAAACATGCAGGATGCCGGGCCTCGAGGACCGACTTTGGGCACCCCTGCCGTAAATGTTGCAGCCGCTAGCCGCTAGCCGCTAGCCGCTAGCCGCTAGCCGCTAGCAGCTAGCCGCTAGCCGCTAGCCGCTAGCAGCTAGCCGCTAGCCGCTAGCAGCTAGCCGCTAGCCGCTAGCAGCTAGCCGTTAGCCGCTAGCAGCTAGCCGTTAGCGCGCGGCGTCTCCAGACCACAGACGGATGATCCATCCTGTCATTCCACACTCCGACCAGCAGGTGGAACCACACAGCCAGCTCCTTACACCTGGAGTGGACCTGCAGTAGCTCAGGGCGTTTCCATAGTTACAGACCAGCTCAGGAGAAAGTTTTCATCATCCTCCAGATTTTTCTCCAGGAAGTTTCTGGTAAATCGGACAGGAAACCTTCTTTTCTTAAATGAAAAAAATTAATTAATTAAAAACTGATTTTTTAAACTTATTGAGGTTTTATTTTTATGTTAGAGTTTGTTTCATGACCTCAAATGTTCAGGAGTAAATCTGTGATTCTTGCTGTTTTAATGAACATATGGAAACATTTTGTTCTGGTGACTAAAGTTCGTTTTCCAGCTTCATGCTGTGAAATCATAGAGGCGGCCCAGCTGGACCCGAGGCGCCGGTTCTGTTCAGGAAGCTGAAGCTCTGCTCCACACAGGAGGTCCGCTGCTCTGAGTCACACGGTCTCCTCTGCAGAGACGCACAGGAGGACCGGACCGGACCGGACCAGACCGGTCTGAGCCAGACGCAGGGAGCCGCTTTCAGCAACAGATACAGAAAAGTTGCAACACTGGAACAAAATGCAGCAGGAGCGATGAAGATGCTGCGTCCCGCTGCAGCATCACAGCAGCCCTCTGTTCTGTTCTGCTCTGTTCTGTGGGTCTGAACCCAAACACAACTTCCTCCCAGACTCTCAGCAGAACCAGGGCCGCGGTTCCACCAGGAGTCGGTTTGGTCGCTCGCCTTTTAAGGCCCGGTTGCTGGTTCTGTTTGGGGCTTTGGATCTCTGGGGGTTTCAGACTCAGTTCTCACGGTTCCTTCATTCTGGATCGATGATCCGAGTTTCTCCTGGAGGATGTCGTGAGTCACGTCTCCCACTCAGGATTGGTCTCATTTAACGCCACCAGTCAGGGAAGTGGGGTCATTCTTCACATGTTGACCCAAAGCCGTCCTTCATGGTGCTAAACCAACCCGACCATCCGGTCCGTCTGGCTGCAACCAGAGGAACAGAAACCTTCATGCTTTTACTGGACCGTTTCATCATCAGGGGAAACAACTGATCAAGATGCTGAATCATCTGCTGGGTCTCTTGGACACAGGACAGTAGGACCCAAAATGTCTCCCCCTGCAGGCCAAGCGAGGTCACTGTTGGTCTGTAAATCTTTACAAGCAAAACATTCATGTGCAGAAAATCAAACGGAGGAATCTGGAGCGTCTCAGAGAGTCTGGATGTTTTCCCAGCCGTCCATGTGATGGATCAGTCCAGCAGGACTCATTAGTAGTAATAGTATTAGTAATAGTAATAGTATTAGTAATAGTAATAGTATTAGTATTAGTAGTAGTATTAGTAATAGTAATAGTATTAGTAATAGTAATAGTATTAGTAATAGTAATAGTATTAGTAATAGTAATAGTATTAGTAGTAGTAATAGTANTAGTATTAGTAGTAGTATTAGTAATAGTAATAGTATTAGTAATAGTAATAGTATTAGTAATAGTAATAGTATTAGTAGTAGTAATAGTATTAGTAATAGTATTAGTAGTAGTATTAGTAATAGTAATAGTATTAGTAATAGTATTAGTAGTAGTATTAGTAATAGTATTAGTATTAGTAGTAGTAGTAGCATTGTTGTTGTCCCTGCTGCTCACCTTATGAAATTTCTTGGCCAGTGTCCTTAACGACAGGCTGAATCTCTGCTGAGTGCAGCTCAGGCCGCTGACCTTCATCTCCTCACAGACGACACTCAGCTCATCGGCGAAGCAGCTCAAGACGGCGGTGGGACATTTCTGCTGGAAGAGAACCAGACTCAACAAAGGCAGAAACCACAGCCCTCAGTCAGCCGCAGCACCGTTTCTCTTCCATCATCTGCAGGTTTTAAATATGAGGTCGGATTTGAGCTGCATGTGAGTCACCAGTTTGAACATTTGCAAAAGGAATGGAGACATTTTTAGGATCCTGAATGTAAAAGGCTGTTTTACTGGGAACGAGTCAAGACGACATCCCTCCTATTGGAGCGAATCTACTCTGAAAGGACCAACATTAAGGTCTCTGCCAGGCTGCAGCTTCATGATCACAAACACTGAACCTTTAAATCCTGGCTGGATTAAAATCTGTTGGCTGAACAACCAGACCTGGATCAGTTAAAACAATCATATTTAAAACATTTCTGCTCCGTCCTGAACTCCAGATCAGGTTCCTGTTTGCTCTCGGAGGGAAACAAAGCAAACAGCTGAAAAATCACACAAATGATCTGATTCCAATCATAAACTCATCTTCCAATAATCTGGACAAAATTCCAGAAAACTTGAAAGATGTCCCTTTAAAACAAGACTAAAAACATTTTAGAAATGATTAATAACTGGAATATTGATCAAAAAAACTATATCTACACCCTTCTGTCAAAATTTAATCGGTGGAATGATTGATTAGTGATTAATGACCCTAATTAATTGCTTTTAATTTCCGGTCACAGGATCCCCCCCGAAATAGATCAATGCAACACATTGTTTTTGGGTGAATCCTCCAGATCTCTGAGCTTAAATTAGCCAATAGAAACACAGACAGGGGGTCGACTTTAGTGTTTCTGTTATAAGTAATGTGGGAAAAGTTTAAATAGATTTGGAATATTGTAATTACCTCCGGTTTTAAACATAATGTCTTCCTGATACACGACCTCAGCCTGCTCAACACGCCGCCTCTGGACGTCATGTGACCTCTGGAGCAGAGCTGATGGCGGTGATGCTCACCAAGCCGTGTGTGTGTGTGTCTGTGTGCGTGTGTGTGGGGGTGTAGGTGTGTGTGTGCGTGTCTGTGTGTGTGTGTGTGCGTGTGTGTGTCTGTGTGCATGTGTGTAGGTGTGTGTGTGTGCGTGTGTGTAGGTGTGTGTGCGTGTGTATGTGCGTGTGCGTAGGTGTGCGTAGGTGTGCGTAGGTGTGTGTGTGCGTGTGTGTGTGTAGGTGCGTGTGCGTAGGTGTGTGTGTGTAGGTGTGTGTGTGTCCAGGCTCTCAAGGAAACCTAGTTTTACTACATTATTTATGGTAGCATAACTATTCAGTGTTTTCTATGAGTTTGTAATTTCCTTCATCAGTTTTGAAAAACTCACTTAAATTACAAACTTTTATAGAATTTTTTTCTGCAACACTTACTAGTGTGATACATTTCAGTAAATGTTCCTCCTTTGTACACGTACTTCTTAAGAACAATTTGTCTTCGCATCATTTCGTTCTGTTTTTTTCCTGCTGATCTTTCCAGAGCTCCAAACTTTCTCCAAAATAGTAAACGTCGGTTTAAATACATTTGAAACTAACAGATTTTTTCTGTAACATTGCTACTGTGATACATGTCAGTAAGAGTTCCTCATCTTTAATTTATCATTAAACAGGCCTAGGTGAATATTTAGCTTTTAGCTTTACTCAAAGTTGAAGGTATTTTTTACAGTGCACCACCTGCTCCAAGAGTCGATCCAACATAGGAAATTCTAATTTCTTCTTTCACCTTTAAAATGATCCACTATTTTTGTCTCTGACTTATATGCTGTATGTTTCTTGGCCCTAATGATGATTTTCCCTCCATCCATTTTCTCACACACTTGAGACAAAATATATTCCACCTGCAGTTGTTGAATTTTTCTTTACTAAAGCTTATAAATGATCAATGTAAACTATCAGTCTGTATTAAAATAGTTAATACAATTTGTATTATTTATTTAGATTTAATGTTGGATTTCTGTCAATTTATTGAATGATGGTTTGTGTAAATATTTATCAAACTGAATGGCCATTCAGGTTTTATAGAGTTTGTATTTCTTTTGATTTTTGTTGCACAAATTCAAATATTTGCTGTCTATCAACCAACAATTCAATCAATGAATTTGTGTTTTTTTTCTTAAATACCCTCACAGAGACTAACTTACATCTTCTGACAACCAGCCCAACTTATAATAACATTAACTAAGTTTGCTATTGGTTCACTTTACCTAAAAATAAAAAATAAAAATACTCACCTCACAACCTGCTGCAAGATTTGGTCACAACACGCTGGATTGTTTTGTTACCGTTAAAATGATCTACAGTTTTAACTCCTTGGTCCTAATGATGCGTCTGTTCACTAATGTTCACTAACAGACAGTTCACCGCTTGTAAATGATCAATGTGAAGCATCAATACGCGTTAAAGATCATATCAGTCAGATTAAGTAAAATAACATCATACTCAAAGCAATCAAAATGATATTTCTCTGAGGTAATTTCTCCTTTTCAGGGAGCTTAGACTCTATGAAAGGAATCATTGAAATATATTATGAAATATTTATTTTACAGAATCCCGATAATAAAACTTCAATTGTGAACCGAATGATTACAAAATAATGAACTGTTAATTAGTAATCATACTATGTAAATGACTAACGATCTGATCGAACTAGAGACTTGACCACCTGAAGGGATTCTTCCCATTGGAGAAGAAACTCTGACTTTCTTTAGCCACTAAATGTAACTTTGCCAAAGTTTTGCCGTAAAGCAAACAGGTCCTGAGTTTGAAGCTTGGATCAGATGCTAAACCCAGAATCAGGCCTTTCATAAAACCTAGAAACAAGTTCAAGTGAACATCACTTAATTATCATCAACTTGTTGTTTGTGCTCATCTTAAACAACTGCTAGGAACATTTGAATTAAAAAAAAAGCTTTATAAGTTAATCTATTTGCAACAACTAAAATAAAATTAAAAAAGTGAACAATTTGAAAGTAGTGAGGATATTAGGTGGTAAAAGTTGAACATTTTAACATACCAGACACTTTGCTATTTCTGCTCAAGCAAACCAAAAGGTTTTGAACTGATAATGAGACCATTTATCTTTAATCTATTGTTAGCCGTTCCTGCTCAGTCTGCTGAGGGTCGGAAGACGCAGGGGAGTTCTTTCTCCAGGGCCGAAGTGAAGTCCACTTCGGGGTTAACTCCTTCATACGCCTCGAAGATGAACCAAGCGGTGGCACAAAGGTGGTTGGAAGTTAACTTTTAATAGCGCCAGCTAACAGTTGGAAACTGAACTGACTTTCTTAGCCGCTGCTCCGGTCGTCCGCTACCTTACACACCGCCCGCCGCACCTATATTTTCCCTCGCTTCTCTAGCATCCCGGTTTGTTTTGCACGCAGCGCCCCCTTCTGACCGGAGGACGGCTGCCACACATCTCACTCACCCACACTCAACATACACACCACTTACTGAGCTATCATCACATACAGTGGAGGCACTTTCTGCAACACTATGTAGTAAATATATTGCTGCTGCTGCTGTAGGCAGAAAATAAAAAGTTTTGTGGAGAATAATATTTTGGATGAGTTCAAGAATATTGTTTGCCAAAATCACACAGTGTAACTACACTTATCTTTTATATGTAGCAGTAATTGAATCTTTGGAGCCAGTTGGTTTGCATAAAGTAAATACGACTTATTTTCCTGCTCCACATACTTAGCTAGCAGTTTCCCAGTTAGCTTCCCAGTCTGAATTGGTGGGCAGAGTCTTGATTCAGTCAGATCTTCTATCTTGTATCTCCTGAACTCCGATATTCTACTAATAAACTCTGTGAATGTTTTGCTTGCTGGTCTTCAGCAGCTCTGAACAGTTTCAGGTTTCTCTGACTTTAACCCGCCCAACTTGCACCTGATTTGCATGTTAACCTTCTGATTCCCTCCCAGTGACGCAGGCGGCGCTTCACAAAGCAAACTGAGTGTCAAACGTTGATCTGCTTCATGGCTGTTTCAGAAGATGAGGAAACGTGATGACAGGTTTAGACACAACTAGCAGATCATGCAGCTTTTTACTAGATGACAGTCCTAAAACTACATACCTTTAAAATATAAATAAATACGCACAATTTCATAATTATTTGATCCAGAGGTTACAGAAGTTTGGTAATAATGCAATTCAGGGATTTAAAACTACTTTTAATTTTTAATACCACCTGATAGACCACAAAGTTGTTCATGAATGTAAAAGTCAATTAATTTTTCACCCATAAAAAAGTGTAATGTGTTTATTGTGAGTAGGTTTAATCAAGCTGAAGGAAAACAAAGAAAAAGGAGAAATAAATATTCATTGATACGGAACAGAATCAGCAAATATGATTTCAATAGGAAACGACTGAAATCTTCAAGAATTTTATTTTGTGTAAGATATTTAAGAAAATAATACTGGATCCACATTCATGAATGTCTTTATTTGGTTGTTATCTCTAAAATAACATGTTGTTGAACACCAGGCCTCTCACCTCTTTCCACAGTTTTTCACTTAGTTCCACGACTGCAGTGGATTTTATAGTCAATGTTTAAAACCAGCACAGAGTCTGAAGCGATGGAGGAAATTTACGTCAATATGGAACCTGCTGGACAAACTGCATCTAATCACACAGGTAAGAATGAAGTTACAGAGAAATCTAGTATGGATTTAATTCAGTTTTGCTAAGGTTGAGGTTTTCATTAAGGTCGGAGCAAAGAGAGGCTGTTTTACTTCTGACTGAACTCATCGCCTCTGTGCACACAGTGAGTCTTATAATCATCTTAAAGATGGAAAATGAGTCAATTTTATGTTTCTGTTATAAAAAATGTCATTGGTCTCCTTCTGAAATCAAACTGATAAAATATCAAGGGTTTAAAAAGAATAAACTTGGTGACTCAAAGTGTTGCAGAGGTGAAACATGACAGTTTGTTACATGAGTTTGTTGCATTTGCAGCCATTTAGGTTAACATGTCTTTAATATCTCCTCTTTTTTCAAACTATTTACCCAGCGATTTATGGTTCAGTTTTACCTCAGGTTAAATTCTACAGAATAACCAAAATCGTAAAACTATTTTATAAATCTTAAGTGAAAATACGATGCGACTTCTTTTTACAAACATGTTTTTTTTCTCAGCTCATGACATGACAGCAGATTTTTCTGCTACATTGTGACTGAGCAGAAAAGCTACAGCGAGTTTTTCTCCACGAACGCTAAAGTTAGTTAAGTTAGTTAAGTTAGTTAAGTTAGTTTAACGTTAAGTTAGTTTAACGTTAAGTTAGTTTAACGTTAAGTTAGTTTAACGTTAAGTTAGTTTTCCTAACTTCACTGAAACGGCTCCACCAGCTGAAGACACTTTAAGGTTTTATCAAAACTTTTAAAAATTTGGATCTCATTAAAATGACTGAAAACTTTTCCCCTCTGAATTACAGAGTATAACTAATAACTTTCCTTTTGTGCTTAACAAATATAATGTAAATGAACAACTTTTATTTTAATTTGTTAAGTACTCTATCATTTTCATGCGCTAAAAACAACAACAATGTAAAAGAAACAAAACTTTGACTTTATTTTCTCCCTACAGGGAAGTTGAGTCCTACAGAACGAACAAACATCAGTTGATCCTGTTAATCCAGAGGCTGCAGATCCAGTATTGATCGATGATTAGGATTTGTGTTCACTGTGATATTATTCACCAACAATAATGCAGCTTATTAGCATAAAACCCTAAAGATAAAATGTACATTTCCAACCATTGTGACTTATAAAGCAACAGTTTTACTGGTTGTACTTTGTGTTTTTCTTTCTTGTTAAAACTCTGACATGATAAACAAACGTTGGATGGTTTTGTGTGGCGGATCAGTTTAACACGACGCGTCCTGATTGTGTCTTAATGTGACTTTTACTACGAGACTTTATTGAACTCCAGTTGTGTACAATAACAGCGGATCAAGCTCAGTCTTGGTAGAATAATAATTCTACATTTCCAATTATTTACTATCATTTGTAGTGAAGTGATGCCAACACCACGGATTCAGCAGTGATGAATCTGATCTAGTCATCTTAAAGATGGAAAGAGTCAATGTTGTGCTGATTCTGATTAACTGAATGACTTTTTTTATTCATTTTACAGTTCAATCAGTGAGGTTATTCATTTTGTGGTGGTTCTAGTCTCAGAAAGAAACAAAGAAGGAAGGCAGCAAACGTACGTGTTGGTTCCACCGGCTTCCCCTGAAAACCTGGATAAAATCAGGCATTACAGGGTAAAAGTCATTTGAAGAGGAAGAAACATAAACAAGTCAATGACATGATGCAATCTGCACTTTAACTTGGATAACTTAACTTTTTTTACTGACTTAAATAATACATTTAAATTGCTGCACTGTTTGATAAGTAGATTGAAATGACTTTTTTGTAAACGGTCTTGAGATTACCTGTTGTAAATTATCATTTTATAATTCAACTGAATTGAATTAAGAAAAGTTACAATTTGCCCAACTGACTGGACTGAAGAGAAATGATGAGCAAAGTTTTATAGGATGAAAGCAAAGATTGGTTTTTATTTCTTTGTGACATCAAAGCTGATAACGGTTAGCAGCTAACGGTTAGCTGCTAACGGTTAGCTGCTAACCGTTAGCAGCTAACCGTTAGCTGCTAACCGTTAGCTGCTAACGGGTGGCTGCTAACAGTTAGCTGCTAACCGTTAGCTGCTAACGGGTGGCTGCTAACGGTTAGCTGCTAAATACTATCAGGGAGAGTTGCTGCCAAAATGTGGAAATGTTCAACATGTGATGGCAAGAAGGTGAGAGTTGTGTAGTTAAAGTTTGCTGTTAGTAATTACTTCAGATGAACTTATTGCACTACGGCCTGTTAAAGTGTCCATGCGTTATGTTAACAGCCTGGAACAAGTGGACTCATGTTGGAACATGTGCATCACCAGCTTCACATGTGCCAGACAACAGAACCTCACCAGATTCACATGTCAGATGGAAAAACTCAAAGTCTCTGAAGACCAAACAAGTTCAGAGTAAACAAAGATGGCCGACGAGGAAGAAGCGATGGCAACAGCTTGTGGACAATTTTTAATGGAGAAAAAACGAGACAAAAAGACCCTAATCCTAATCCTGCACCTGTAACTGTAGAGATTGGACTCTGGCTCTGACCTAGTGACCCCTGGTGGGCAGCAGCCCCCCCTGCTGGGCCAGGCGGGTACTGGATGGATTTATTAGGACTGAAAACGGATTGCCTGTCTAATAATCCTTCCTGTCTGGAGCAGCTTTGTGGTTTTGAAAAGAGCTGAAGCAGAACCCTCAGCTTTCATGAACTCTGTGTTTGTCTGTTAGATGAAACTGTTTCTGCAGGAATCATTCATTTACACGCAGCAGAGCGTAAAACCTGAAGCTGTGATCAGTCACTGATCCCAGGCCAGAGGTTCAGGAATGAAGACGTGGAGCCAGTCAAACCGCGCCGCTGTGCTGCGATTGTTCTGCACCGATAAGCTTCAACTCTTCTGCTGCCGGCGGAGTTAATTTTGGCTTCTGCACTTTCCAAAGTGGGGAGGTGGAATCTGTTTATCTTCAGCAATAAAACGTTCTGGAAGAAATCCTGCTCAGTGTGAGTGGACCACCGAGACAGAGCCAGCTGAGTTATGAAACAAGCTGCTGCTTTTCATTACTTAGACACACAAGTTTAGAGAACTGGAAACGGTTTAAACATGGAAGTGTTGATGCAGGTTATAAAACCGTCAGACGTGTCGGATTCTCAGACTGAGATGATGAAGCTTCGCCCACTAAACGCAGCAGCACTAATGCAGATCTCTGGTCTTACTGACAACTTCATGTACGTCATTTTTATCTGACATTAAAATCTGTTCCAACAATTAATAACAACTACAAGCATCAAAACCCAGTGAAAATACAGATCAGAAAGGAAGAGAAGTAACAAAACGCAGAAACAGAAATAAAATACAACTTGATATTAAAACATCTAGAAAAATAATTCAAAACTGATTAAGAGTGGCTTTAAATAAACTCTCTCTTTAACCTGAAGTCTTTCTGCAGTTGATTCCAATTTAAGGGAGAAGAAAACTGGAAGAATGTTTTTCTCTTTTAGTAAAGAAGAAGAAGAAGAAGAAGAAGAAGAAGAAGAAGAAGAAGAAGAAGAAGAAGAAGAAGAAGAAGAAGAAGAAGAAGTGATAGTGACCCAGCAGGAGGTCGAGGCCCAGCAGGAGGTCGAGGCCCAGCAGGAGGTCGAGGCCCAGCAGGAGGTCGAGGCCCAGCAGGAGGTCGAGGCGCCGCAGACCGACTCACCTTGTAGTCTTCAACAGAAGGCGTGTAAAGACTGAAGTCCATCTGTGGAAAAACCAAACATCTGAACTTTATATTTGCAATGTAATAAATGTGAAGTGAACTATTTTAAAAACCAGAGAAATGTGATTCTGTCTCAGAGCTGCTCTGGTTCTTCCCGGTTGGTCCTGACATCAGAACCTGGACGTGTTGGGATTCTCTGGAGAACAGGAGCAGCTTTCATCCAGCGCTGGACAAAACGGCCGATAAAAACTAATCTGTGCCCAGATTACAGAAAGCTCTCCGCTCTTATCAAAGACATATGGGGCTTTGAAATATTTCAGGAACGTCAGAAAATATGAAGAAATGACTGAAACATTTTGAAGGAGCAAAGATGAACAAGAGCAGCAGATTGTTGGCTTTGCAGACTGAGGCTGAGCGACAAGAACAAGCTTTACTTCAGGGCTGAGAAATTATAAACAGGGTTTCTGGATAAACTTCTTGAATAAATATGTTTCCAGTGTTTCTGGAGTTTCCTTTTCCAGCTTCGGTCAAAGGTCCAGATTTGATCCTGGAGACTGGGCCAGCCGGCCGGGTCAGAACAGAAACCTGGAGGAGGGAACTGAAGATTTATGTTCTGTAATTGAAACCATAACAAAACGTTCAGTGTTCCTCAGATGTGATAATAAAACATTAATCTGCCTTGCAGTTTTCATAATGTAACTGCAGCATTAAACAGGATTTCTGCTGGAACTGTCCACAACTGGACCCGGGTCTTTCTGGATGGACTTGCAGATCTGCCTCATGAACAAGTTCAGGAGAAAACAGTCGATGCTGAGTGAGGATAATCCTGTCACACAACCTCCGGTCTCCATGGTGACCTTCATCCAACCATCTTCACTCTGACTCCAGCTGAACCAATCCAGTCCTCCTGCGTCTCACGTTTCTGTCGCTCTGAACGTTTCTGAACCATGATGTTGATTTTCCGCTCTGCTCTTGAAGTTCCTGTGGCTGCAGTTTGGAAAAGGCAGCAGAGGAAGTGAAGGAGGTTCGGTCCATGTTGGCCTCCCAGACATGGAGTCATTACAGTCGGAGCAAAAGGATCAACAAGACATTTTGCTGCTGGCAGAGATGCTGTGGCTCTGGGCAAACTGGTCTCTGACCTGGACTCTTCAGGTAACTCTGAGACAATCCTGAAGTCAGAATCTCACCTGTGGGCTTAGAACAACTTTATATCAGAACCTGGATCCCAGAAGAACCCAACATGTGAAAACCCTGCATGGATCCGAGCCCACAGAGGTTCAAGAAACATCCAACAAGGAAACCCAAAGGCTGGACTTCAGGACCGGCTGAGTATTTCCAATCAACTCTGCTGTTGTACAAGAGACAGAAACAGAAACTCTCTGCAGCGAAAACCCTCCAGCATTTCATCGTTGAGATGTAAAACTCCAAGTACCGTATTGTCTGGACTATAGACGCACCTCACTGCTACAAACTTTATTAAAAACACGTACATATCTGGTTTCTCCACGGCTCTGAGCAGCTGGATCCATTAATGACGAGCCGAACCGCGGATCCGTTCAGCCGATCGAACAGCAGTTATCGATCTGATCAATAACCTTCAACTTAAAAGCTGCATCATATCAACTTCATGTTGTTTCCTTGATGAGTTAGCATGTTCTGGCTCTAGATGAAAAATGATTGGCTGCCTGCTGAAGCGCCCCCTGGAGGTTGAAGAAGGATCCACAGAAAGCCGCTCTGGGCTACAAGCCTCCTGGTTCAAGAAGTTTCGGTTTATAGTCTGAAAAATACGACCATCAGTACCTGTGACCAGACAGAGACTCTAAAAGTCTTCATTACCTTTGACCTTCAGGCAACCTGTGTTGCTCCGGTTTGATGGTTCAGGTTCAGGATTTTCAGCTTATCCTGTTTTTCAGGTTTAATCTCCTGCTGACAGAGACAGTCTGTTCTTTATTCCCATGTTTGGCCTTCTTCACATTTTCTGAACACATTTGCAGTAAAAACATAACCAACTCCTGCAGCTGTTGTGTTTTTTGGTTTCTTGATGTTTGATTTAGAGACCATGAGACAAAGACAAACAGAAAATGACCCAGATGTGGAGGAAACGTCTCATAATGACAGACAGGGTTTGTACAACTAATCCACAGCATTTATTCACATTCCAACATTTGAACAATGAAAAGCTAAAGTCCTTTGAACCACTAGTTTCTAACGGCTGGGATGTCAGATTTATTTAACATGCATGTCTAAAAACAGCTGAGGACCAAGAAGGATTTACATCAAGAACTGCAAATATGAAAAAATCTGATACTGAGTTCAATGTCAGCAGAAAGAGAAGCTGGTTGACCTCAGCTCTGCTTCCCACACAAACTCTACTGGGCGTAGAAACCCGTAACCCACTCAGACGAAGCGGTCTACCCAACAGAACCACAGCATCTGCAAAACGCCAAACTGAGACTGGAGCCTCTCAACACCAAGATGGAATCTATCCCAGACATCCAACCTTCTCAGCTTTCACCAGGAATGTGGAACCAGCTCCTGCTTCGACCGCTGAAGGACCTGTTAGCCCAGAAACCTTTATATTCTTGCAGCGCCGGAGGAGAACCCGAACCTTTAAAAATCCAGTTCTAATGACTCTGTCAGCATCCCGACCCAATCAGGAGCCTCTCTGCTCCTCCTCAAACCAACAGTCAACAATCAGAAACATTTTGCTTGGAGATGAGCAGAGCTAGCTAAAAAACCAGCTGTGCTAAAGCACCAATCATAAAGGCTCCTCTGCTCTTCATCTACCAAGTATTTAATACTGAAGCATTTAATTCATCCATATCGTTACTCAACATGCATCAAAGACCCAACATGTGCTCTATCACTACTGAGTCAAATTTATTAGCATACACAAATTAGCAAGAGGTGATTCTCTGGAGCAAACCTTCCACTCATGGTTTCAGTTTCACTGAGTTTTGCTAACGGTTGCTGATGTAGCCTAACTGACCGCAGCAGGGCTTCAAGCAGGAAGGACATCAGGAGGTTTTAAACCCGAAAAGGTCTAAACTACAAGTTTACAAATCAGCCAAGTAAATTAGCACTTTAGAATTCATTTGGAAAAATTACTTTCAGGGAAGCTAAGAGAGCTAAATGTTTTCAAAGTTAGAAAATAATGGCTAATGCTAATTAGCAAATTAGTATTTGTCGATTGATCACTTGAGATGGAAATGTTTGATCTCCTTGGTTGGACCCCATCGTTTGGCCTCCTATTAAGGTCACCTTTGCTGACCTTCGACCCCAGTCCACCAGCTTATAGGTGTGCTGTCACAGCGCCTCCTTGTGGAGAATCTTCAGTCCTGCCAAACGTTTCATGATTACTGAAGGCTGTGATCCAGGATCAGTTCATTCATAGAAAGTTTAAACTCCAACCTGAGTGTCCAGATCGCTACCCGGGTCAGAACCCGAAGGATTCCTGATCCGCCAGAGGAACGATGGGTCAGGTCACAGTGGAGCATCAGAACAGTTTCACTCAGGAGGAGAGGAAACTGTCGTTGGTATTTTCACTGCCTGCTGCCTCAGGCTGTTTCTTAGGTTGTAGAGGAAACTTGTCTCTGCATGCGACTCATCAACACCAACCAGCTCAGAAGAGCAGCTTAGATCCCAACTTCAGATAAAACCTAAACTTAAACACGTCCAAACCCGTCCAGCAGATTGGTGACGATTATTCAAATTGTGCCTGAAGTCTGTTTGCTCCGGTTTGTCAAACAATATCAGAACATGGCAACACACAAGTACCTCATAATTACCACATAAAACTGTAAACGCTGTACGAAACACCAAATTTCACCAGTTTGAGTACAAAGAGGGTATATGCAAATATATCTGACAGGCTCTCTGCGTGAGGAGACGTTTAATGACAGGCAGCACAAGAGCTTGGAAAAACATTAGTTCATTTGTGGACAAAAGACGATTTCATAGCTGGAGTCGACAGCAGTGAACCGTGATCTGAGTTTTGCCTCCACTTGTTTCAGAAATAGCAGATCAGACGGAGGATTGATCACCTGCTTCAGTTAAGAAACCGCAGGATTTGGACTGTGAAATGATTCTCATTCATGTCATTACAAAATAAACATTCATGGTTCATCCTGGGACTCACTGAACATGTTGGAGCAGATCTGCTCTTCATTTCTTTGGTGAAAGTTGGCTGGTTGTGGTTTTGTGTAGCTGGAAGGTTTTTTTGCTCCATTTTTATCGTTTGGTTTTACATTTGGCAGCAGCTGATTAACATCTCAAAAGATACCTGAACTTTGACCCCAAGTCCCAGAGGAGTTAAAAGGAGGCTTCATGGATGAAGCTTCTCTTCCTTCCATCCATCAGCAGCACCCAGGCGTATCCCCTACTCCAACATCTCTCTGCTCAGCTTTCTGACCAAACAGCCAAATCTGACCAACTTTCTATTGCAAACATCTCAAGACTCCTGAAATAAGACAAAACAAACTTAATAAGTTGAACATGAGAAAATATCTCACTAAAGGTGAAGAAATCTGACGTCTGTGACGATATGAGTTACAACATTTAACGTGTTTGGAATAAATCAAGATGTTTGAGTTTTTGTTCATTTCTGTCTGTGTTTCAGCTGAAGATGAATCCACCGAGCTGCAGTGTTTCAAGCAGCCAGTAGACGGCAGACCAGGACCTCCATGATGGTCTCGGCCCAAATGGACCGTTCTGCTCGGTTCTAAACATGTTTGACTGGTGAAAAATGTTCTGGATTTAGTTTCATTTTGCATTTTTTCCCTGAACGTCCAGCTGGGAGGGAGGATGTGATGGATCCATTTGTTAAAGAACGAGCCGGTTCGGTTCGGTTCGGTCCGGTTCGGTCCGGTTCGCTGCAGCAGCACAGTGATCAGATGCAGGTTATCTTTGCTGTCACTCATTTACCAGAGTCTAAAGAGGAGCAGCTGATAAATTACAGACCCAAGATAAACCAACCCATAAATCTGCAGAACTCGCCGGCCCGGTTCCGAGTCTCACCTGCGTTGGCAGCGCCTCGTTGAGTGACTTCACCTTCTTGATCCGGTCCAGAGAGCAGAGCTCCTTCCTGTGGGTTCGGGTCGGTGCCGCCAGCAGACACACGGAACACAGAAACACAGTCAGAACTGGACCGTCTCTCAGCATGGCAGAACCATCATCTGATGCTGCTGCAGCCTCAGCTCCGCATCCTGGGCCAGAACCGGGCCCGGCCGGGACCAGAACCCCACAGGACCCAGACTGCTCCCAGACTGGTCCCACTGGTTGTCCAGTTCAGTCCCAGGCAGCTGGCAGGAGTCCGGTCAGGACCGACTGGGTTCTGCCAGGGGAACCTCAAACGGGTCGGTCTGACTCACTCCAGAACCTTCAGCCTCATCCCTCCAGGAAAACCCAGGTTCTGTTCCAGGCTTCAATGGAAGATCCAGAAAGTCTGCATGTCCAGATGTCCTCTGCTGTCTGTCTGTCCTCTGCTGTCTGTCTGTCCTCTGCTGTCTGTCTGTCCTCTGCTGTCTTCTGTCCTCTGCTGTCTTCTGTCCTCTGCTGTCTTCTGTCCTCTGCTGTCTGTCTGTCCTCTGCTGTCTTCTGTCCTCTGTTGTCTTCTGTCCTCTGTTGTCTTCTGTCCTCTGTTGTCTTCTGTCCTCTGCTGTCTGTCTGTCCTCTGCTGTCTGTCTGTCCTCTCCTGTCTTCTGTCCTCTGCTGTCTGTCTGTCCTCTGTTGTCTTCTGTCCTCTGTTGTCTGTCTGTCCTCTGCTGTCTGTCTGTCCTCCCTGCAGATCTTTGTCTTCATGCGTGTCCAGATTTAGAAAGACGAATGTTTGGAGCTTCAGAGAAACTTTCTGCTGGAAGCTTCAGTCTCGTTTCACTCTGTCACTTTTTCTTCTCTCACTTTGTAGTTTTTATTTTCTCACTCCTCCCACTCGTTCTTTCTCTCCTCCTCTTTCTCCTCTTCTTCTCCTGACATTAATAGTCCCTTATGTAATTTCCCATCTATATTTTTCCAACAGTTTCCATTGAAAAGCTTGTTTTTTTCTCCACTCTGCTGATAACAGTTTTCTCTTTCAGCCTGATTGGAACAAGCATTAAAATAACTAGTTGTTCTTCATGCGCGAAGGAAAAACCAAACAGTTTGTGTGTCATTAACTCTGCACAGCTGACCCTATTTGACCCTTTGCAGCTACGTCACGTGATCATTCAGGCGCCATGATGGACGTTGGAAGTGAGGGACGGTAGAACTGAACAGAGCGACTGAAAGTTTTCCAAAGTTGTTTTGCCAGTTTCTTCATGGCTTCTTGTTGGAGTCGAGCTAATTTCTCTGTGAACGTAGCTCACCTGGTTCTAGTTTAGAACCCGACCCGAACCTCCTGACGAGTTGATCAAACTATCGACTTTTCCTGAATTCACACCACATGATTTATGTCACTGTGTCATAACAACGTTTCCCCGGAAACCAGGCAGCCTTAAAAACGTACAAAAGACGAGATGCTAACCAGTCGTTTCCATACAGGCGACATGACGGTGAACTGTCTCCATGGTTACCGATGGTCACGCCGTACCTTCTCCATAACGAGGTATTTGGTATCTTTCTAATCATTATAAAGTAAATGAACCCGAACAGA
The DNA here is from genome assembly GCA_903066825.1 of Alfaro cultratus. Lineage (NCBI taxonomy): Eukaryota > Metazoa > Chordata > Actinopteri > Cyprinodontiformes > Poeciliidae > Alfaro > Alfaro cultratus. The sequence continues at coordinate 29,742 of CAEFZX010031985.1, forward strand.
ACCGCCCAGGTGACCCAGTGCAACAGGAACAACTGTTACAAGATGGAGCTCGTTAGTGGCTAAATTAGCAATCATTAGCTTAGCGACAAAATAATACAAGGCCGTCATCAGTATAGAGTTCAGTCTTTGGTCCAACGATGATGATGATGATGATGATGGCTCCTCGTCTTTTTCACACGTTTCCGTCAGAATCACATCCACAGGTTAAAGGTCACAGATCTGCTGTAGATGCTAGCATGAGCTGTTTCTATGTTCATTTTTCTACATGATCCAGTTTGAAGCTGAGCTGTTTGTTTTGCTACAGTGAGGCCAAAAGTATTCATACATCTAAAGTCAGATCGCTCCACTGATTTTCTGATGTTTCGGTGAATTTTCTGGTTCTGGTTCTGGAGCGGCCAAAGATCCAACAACCTCTGAGGACCTGATAATAATAAGACCTTTAAAACTTTATGATACTGATATGTCATCATTTCATGCTTTGACACTAACTTTATACAAAACTCCAACATACGTGGAAAATTTCTTTACTGACTTGTTTGAGCTTCTGTCTCTCATATGTATTGATTATGATTGTTTAATAATTGTTGGTGATTTCAACATTCATGTTGACAGAGGGGAAAAAAAGCTCTATAATATTGTAGAGAATTTCGGTTTAACACAACATGTCAAACAAGCAACACACACTCAAGGACACACACTGGACCTGGTTATCAGTCAGGCTGTGAATATTTCCAATGTCTCTGTAACTGATGTCTGATCACTTCCTGTTATCTTTTAAAGTTCTTTATCCTTTAACCCACTTGGATAAAACTACTATCACAAAACGTTCTTTCACAGAAAACACAGCAGAAACATTTAATCAAATCTACTCTCCTTCCTCACCTTAGGCAGTAATAATGTAGATAAGCTGGTAGATGATTTTCAGTCTAAAGTTTCAGATGTTATTGATTCCATCACCCTGTTAAAATGAAGGTTGTGTCTGGTAGGAAGAAATCTCCATGGAGAAACAGTTAGATCTGCAAGACAACTCTGCTGTAGAGCCGAACTAAAATGGCGTAAAACTCAACTTCACGTTCATTATGACATCTATAAAGAAGACTAGGTAACTATCACTCAACACTAAAACATGTAAGGGAGGCTTCGTTTGCAGATGTCATAAACAAAAACATTAACAAAGCTTCAGTTTTATTTGCAACAGTTGACAGAATCACAAATCCTCCTATGATGTTACCACCTGAATTTCAGTCTAATGCCGCCTGCAACCAGTTTTCCAGCTTCTTTTCAGAGACTAACTACCGTGTTGGTATAGCCCTTTAGCATTAGCTTCCGCTAACTACCGTGTTGGTATAGCCCTTTAGCATTAGCTTCCGCTAACTACCGTGTTGGTATAGTCCTTTAGCATTAGCTTCCGCTAACTACCGTGTTGGTATAGCCCTTTAGCATTAGCTTCCGCTAACTACCTTGTTGGTATAGCCCTTTAGCATTAGTTTCCGCTAACTACCATGTTGGTATAGCCCTTTAGCATTAGCTTCCGCTATCTACCGTGTTGGTATAGCCCTTTAGGATTAGCTTCCGCTAACTACCGTGTTGGTATAGCCCTTTAGCATTAGCTTCCGCTAACTACCGTGTTGGTATAGCGCTTTAGCATTAGCGGAACTAATGTTTATGACTATCATTTTGGGGCTAGCGCAGCTAGTTTTTTAGCTAGCAGTGCCCACCACTTATCATGATGGCTCCTACTTACACACCCAGACCTGTTTGTACAGGAACTGCCAGAATAACCAGATCACAGGAGTTTAAATCTGTGAAATTTATTAATAACGAGCATCTGTAAGACAGAAATGGACCCTGAGCTGCACAGCAAGCTGCAGGTCAGACTGCCAGACGTCAAGTAAAACTGAAACTGCTGCATGTTATCAGAGCTTCATGGTTCAGTGTCCTCTTAAAGGCACAACGCCCCTCAGGATTATCAGCTGCACACTTTGGATCTTTATGCCCAACGGCAGCAGTTTGTGTTTGGCGTGTTGCGTCACGCGGGAGATGCAGGCTCACAGGTAGAGCGGATTCATGTGGAATTTATCTCATGCATCTGTTAAGACATGCAGCCAAAACATCACATTTCATTGAAACCTCTGAGACACGAAGATGGAGATACTAGTTTTTATTTCTGTCCTGTCACAAAGATTATCCCAGTTCGTCTCCAGCAGTCTGGTGAGACATTGAGCCTGTGGACCAGAACAAACCCTACATGCATTAGACCTGATGTAAACCACATGTTGACAGTATTTGTTAACACAGCTGGAAGATGCATGGGAGCATCTTAACAAGCCGGACTTCATAGGCTGCAGCGCTGAGAGCAACACGGAACCATAAACAGCAACAAGTTTGGTCTGAAGTCATCTGAGAACCTGCAGACACGTCGTTTAAAAAGAACTCTGTGCAAAAATACCAAGAGGACTTTAAGGAGATTAAGTGCCAAAAAGGAGGAGACTAACGTCATAAATAAAAACAGGAATAAAAGATATTTAAAAAGTTACAGGTTGTTACAGAATAAAATAACGCTAAACTTCAAGGTGTCAGCCTTTCAGAGGTCCAACATGAGCTAAAGAACATTAAAACTTTCATTTTCTGCAGAAATTCAACTTTCAAACTGTCCATGACATCCCAGTTCTTCATGTCCAGCTTTGAGTTGTGTGGCTTGTCTTTGGACCCCAAATGTCCAAAAGCTTCGTGATCCATGTGTAAATGTCTTCAGATCCAAAATGTTCTTTTCAGTTCACAACTAACTGAAACACTGATGTGGCCAGGATCTGGAAGTCCGAACGTGTCCGTTCCTCATGTCCGGCGTTCCTCATGTTTAGGTCAAGTAGAAGTTCTGAAGTCCAGATTAAGACCGGATCCAGAGGGTCTTGACCTGCAGCTAAAGATGTTGTCCTTACAGTTTGGATAAGTTCACATCTTTCCCCATGCCCGTCGTTCTCTGTCCTGTTTGCCCGCTTGTTCTCAGAACCGGATCCATGGCCAACGTTCTTCCCTTCATGGCCTGTTGCACCCCTGAGGAAACGGCAAGAGTCCGTTGATGCTCACTCTTCTCGCCATCTGGTCCTGGCTCCCCGGAGGACCAGCTCCACCCTGCAGGGTTTGAGTCAGGCTAACCTGGGCGGTGCTGTACGAGGTTATTCGGCCACTTCCAGCAATCTGCAGGTTCACTGTGGTGGCATAACTGGCCTTCTGGCTCCCCTGTTTGGGCAAAGGGGATGATCTGATGGGTGATGGGGAGAACGGTGAGGGTGGAGGGGGCGAGGCAGTGACCTCAGGTTGCCTCTGGACCTGGAGGCTGTGAAGCTGGTGTGACTCCGGTGGAGGGGAGGTCAACCCAGAGGGGGAGAAGATCAGGCATGACGAGGAGGAAACAGTTTGTTGGTGAGAGGGCCGGGTGACGTAAGCACAGATCAGCTGAGTGCGACAGCTTCCCTCCTCCAGTTGTGTGTCGCCCCAGTCAGCCTGGCCGTCTGTTGGACATGGGGAAGGGATGAAATGTACTGGAGACATGAGCACAGTGGGACTCACGCTTGTTTCTGGACTGTCTTCTCCGTTGTATTTGCTTGACAACTCTCGGACATCTGGCCAAGGGACGCTGGTGAAATGTTGCCCACTAATAGCACCCTTACCAGAGGTTAACCTGGTTGGGGAGGGGGGGCAGTGCAGACCGGCTCGAGGGCTTAGGCAGGACGGGGAGCTGCTGTGGGAGGTCCACCCACTGCTTGGACTAATCGGACAGGACTCCTGCTGTTCAAAGGATCCTCGGATGGATCCAGTGAAGCCGAGGGATCTCTGGCCGAAGTCCACCCAGGATCGACGCTGTGCGCTCCGGCCTGGACTTGGAGGTCTGTCTGAAAGGGTGGAGGAAAGGGGCCTGCGGATGATTTGGGAGGGAAGAGAGGAGGAAGGAGTCCTGTATGTCTGAGATCCTGAAGTGGATGAAAACAAGGAAGGAGAAGCTGAATGGCGAGGGTTCCTGGGTTGAGGCGCTGCTACATTATTTGTCCAAACTGGCACCCCAATAGGAGGAGGGGAGAGTATCCAGGGGCTCACACATGCAGAGGAATCACCACAATTGGAACCATCCATGGAACCCCTTGGTAGGTCCAAACTGAGGTCCAGGTGATTGTGGGACCCTCCGACCCGTGAACTCCGAGGGTGGGGGGGTTTGTTCGCCATGGGGGAGGAGTAGTTATGCTGTGGTGGGGAACAGAAGCGAACAAATGATGCTGGAGTTGGGGAGGGAGTTGGAGATTGAACTCGTGAGCTGGGTTCAGACGCAGAAAACGGCCGCGCTACACGGTTGTGAGATCCGGACCACAGAGGATACTGACTCTGGAGGGGTTCGGTACGGCCATCAGCCCCTAAGCAGCCTCCATTACTGACAGCGCCACCTACATACCCTGCAGAGTTGTTGTTGTTGCTGTTCTTCTTGCCAAGTTGTGGTGAAGCACATTTGGAGTGAAGGAAGGAAGGCCGTGGTGAAGGGGAGGAGCACCGAGGCTGACGAAGGCCTGCCGACGGAGAGGGAGGGCACTGAGAAACAGAAGTTGGAGACAGACATGAGGACCGGACCGAGGACGGGGGACATCTGGGATGTTGGTGCCCCTCCTTAGTGCACCCCAGCTGGGTATAAGCCGGCGCCGGGCCTAGCTGAGCTGCAGGAGGGTTCGGTGAAGGTGTGCGCCGTCGCAGATCCGGAGTGGAGGAGGGACTCGGATTCATCAGCTTTATGGTCGGCGCTTGTTGTCGGGCCGTTCCTTTCTTAGACATACTCTGACTGATGGACTGGCTGATGTGCGAGGCAGCTAGAGATCTGGTAAACGCTGAAGGGGAACAAGTAGGAGAATGGAGGGGAGGCGTTGGGGAGGAAGGTGTTCCTCTTGATGATGAAGAGTTTCCACACAGAGGAAGAGATGGAGTTGGGCTTCTGACAGAGGAAACAGTAGAGGGAGTGGGGGACAAACAGGACAGCGCTGAAGTGAAGACTGCAGGAGATGCTGGAGTAGGGGAGGACACTGGGATGTGCCTGAAGGGCGAGGAGCAGGGAGGGGCTCGGACCGAGGAGGCGCTGGCAGATCTTAGAGGAGAAGGGGAGCGATGGACGAGGCTGGCGTTGAAGACTGAGGGGACGGGGCTTGTTGTCCTGAGGGACGATCCAGACAGCGGCTCGTCTGGGTTCCTAAAAACAACAACAACAACAACAACACAACGTTAAGAGGGAAACTGAGACCAGAAACTGAGCAGAACGCAGAACTTTCTCCAGTCTGTCTAGTTCACTGCAGCTGCTCCTCCCAGTTTCAGCCCAACATTTCAGAGGAATGTTGCTGTTTGTTTGATTAAACGTCTTAATGAATCACCTCCAGCCTGTGGATGAACCAGTGATGAGTCATTACACACTGATGATGAGTAACAACTTAACCGACTCTTAGCTGAACCCTTGGAACACAGCTTGTGATATTCTGGTCCATCTATGTTCCAGCAGGAGAGGAGAAAGTCAAACTGAATGGCATCCAGCCCTTCAGCTTCACGAGAAAGTGAAGCAGTGAACAACCATCCACTTTCAGGCTCCATTTCTGGAATTTCTGCCCTTAGGAATCAACCAGGCTGTGGTTTTCATGTGTTCATGAGAGGCTTTGTTCTTGTTTCTGAATGTTTCCATTGTTTGTTCAGTTCTGTTAACTAAAAACATAATCTGTGCAGCTTGGGTCATTTCTCCTGAGTTCTGCAGAACATTCAGGACAGACTCCCTCCGTGGGAATGAAAACAGGCAGAACTGGCAGGACTGAAGTTATTTTACGCCAGACTGTTCCTCTGCTTCCAGCCCAAATCAAGGAGAAAGGCCAGCGACTGCAGCTCACAGGTAGAAAGCTCTCAGGAGTCTCTCACACATTTCATCTGAACACAGCCCAGAAAAACAAACTCCACTTCTGTTTTAATGAAGGGTTAGATGAAGAAAAGGTTCAGTTAGTGTCTCGCATTAGCCGGTGTGAGGTTAATATTATCTATCGGGTTTCAACCCAACCTTTGACCAGGAGTAACCCTAGCAGAGGACAGACTGATGGATCCAATCAGGAAGTCATCTGGTCCGAAGGCGGAGGAGTGTCTGCTTCATCTCGCTCCAACCAGCGGAGATGAAAAACGTCTGATGTTTCTGGAGTCATGAAGATTTCTCACACAAACAACAAAGAGCCCTGGCCGGCCTGAGTCATCTTCTGCTCAGCCGGTCCTGTGTTCGTCCATCACCGTCTGCTTTGGATCATCCTCAGAACCAGAACCGGCCCAGACTGCAGCGAACCATCAACAGGCTGGCCTTCCCTCCATCCGGGTCTGGTACAGGTCAAGGGTCACAAAACGGGAAGCTATCACCTCTGCAGACCCCACGCATGCTGGACATGAACTGTTTGGACTTTCCCCTTCAGGGCGGCGCTACAGAGACAGTTTCTACCTGCCTGGCTGAGCAACTGAACTACCAACAGCCAGAATGCCGAGGTCAGCACCAGGCAGGCTGACTCCGCCTCATCTTTAAAATGTTTATAAAACCAAAAAGAACAAAAGTATTCTTTTTCATATATTTATCTTTGATTTTTGCAACTGAGAGCAGAGCAGAACCACAGTCAAATTCCTTGTTGTGCACAAAGTTGGCAGCTGCATCTGGTTCTGGTTCTGGTTACTGGATCAGAACAGAGACTGGGTCGGACGTCTCCGTGACGAGAAGAACTCTGGACTGCCTGGTTGCTCCACAAATGAACTTCACTGATTGATTTTTAATGTTCAGACCAGAGGTTTGAGCTTTTCTTACATCATTTTGAAGAAATATCAAAAGCCCATAAGATAAAATGTGTCTATGTTGTTTTGACAGAAGTTTTACATTTTTCTTTATTTTAAAACATAAACGCAGAAAAGAAGGTGATTTTTAAAAATAAATCATAAGTTAGTAAATTATTAGCAGCTCTTTCAGTGGACTGAAGTTAAAATTGTCTCTGAGCGATGCTGTGCCCCCTGGTGGACACTTTAGGCACGTCAGCTTCCTCTAATTACATAAAGAAATGTTAGTATATAAATGTTTGTATCAGAATAAATGTTTGTATCAGAATAAATGTTTGTATCAGAATAAATGTTGGCCTGATTGAGCTTCTGCACCAACAGCTCAGATTTTTCTCCTTCGTTTGGATTTTATGTGACCAACTCTAAAAGTGTTGAACACTTTAAGTTTAATTTCCAGCTCTGATGTCTTCCTGAGATCTCAGAGGTTCGTACCTGTGCTCCCATGGTACCGCTGAGGCCCGGTGAACCCCGGCCAGCAGCGAGTTGGACGAACACGGACTGGGCGGCGCTTCATCTTTCTGAGGACCAGCGGCGATCTTATGGTCCAGCGGGACGACCGTGTCCGGCCGCCCAGTGGACCCAGCTGGTCCTGACCCGTCCTCCCTCTGCGTCTCTTTTGGGGACGGCTCTTCGCTCAGGCCCGGTTCCCCGGTGGTTCTGGACTCTGTTGGAGTTGGGATCAACCCAGAACGACCCCCCTCGTCTGCCTCGTGGTGTCCAGCTGCTGCGTCTCGGTCGGGTCCGTTTCCCTCGGCGACCGCCGGCGGAGCGGAGACGTTTCCAGATGTCTGCCGTCCTCCAGCTGCGTCCACACGGTGCCCTTCGTCCTGCTTCGGCCGGCTGGAGGAGGAATGGTAAACCTGAGCAGGTCCGACCTTGATCTGGAGAACATGACCTTGAGCTCAGCTCTGAGGAACTCACCCGCCTGCTTCCTGCGGCTCTTCAGGCTCAGGAGAAACAGCAGCAGCTTCATCTTCCTCCTCTTCCTCTGCAGGGGAGTCCCGACTGGACCCCTGAGGCTGCGGCCCGGTTCTGGAGGATACGGCCTGGTTCTGATCACATGGACCTTCTCCTGGTGTTCTGGAGCAGGTGAAGCTTCTGGGTCTGGACAGGCTGTTCTGCTGGTCCCAGGTCCGGGTCACACTGGGCCACGTCTCCTCCTGCTGCAGCTCTAGCGATCAGAAACAGGTTGAGACGTTTTAGAAACATTAACCTGCTGAGCAGAACCGAAAAGGTCCGGTTCTAAAAGGTCCGGTTCTAGTGACATACAAAACAGGACCAAGAAGAATCATCTCAGAACCTTTCTGTGATACATTTAGGAGAAGAACAGGAACTGTTCAAATCCTCAACAAACGGCAGGAAACTAGAGATCTGGATGACCTCTGACCTGCAGAGCCACATAAAGACGGTTCCAAAGTGGCATCGATTACTGCAGCAGGGTCGACCCAACCCTCCAGAACTCTCAGGTCCTCTGGTTCTGGTCTGCTAGCTGTGACCTAAAGAAGACTCGGATCCGGATCTGGATCAGAAGTTACTGATGAATGATTCTTCCTGCTCATGTTCACAGAACCCGACTGAAAATGGACCAACCGTCTGTCCGGGGTTCTGGCCTTCCCTCCTGGATCATAGTTTGGGTCTGGTTCTGGATGGGTCCGTTGCAGGCGTGGGTCTCTGTTTTGGTTTCAGAACCAGTCTGGGCTTCGGTCTCCTTTTCTTGCTGTGGTGGACTTTTGTCCCGGTTCTGAGCAGAAAGTTCTGACAGCCTTGCTGAGACCCATGCTTGGGTTCTGATGGTGCTGACCCGTTTGTGAAGCAGAGGCACCTTCATGGTGCTGGCTTTGGCGCTGTACATGCGGGCCAGGGTTTGGACCTTGCTCAGAATACGCTCAGAATTCTCCATCAGGACCAGGTCCGCCACCGGGCTCGTCTCAAACAGGCCGATACCGGTGACGTCGGACCCCATCCCCTCAAACAGGGCCCGGTTGGCGCTAACGATCTTGGAGTGTCGGGACCACCGACCCACTTTGCTCTGACTGGGGAACCGCTCCAGGTTCTCCCTGAGGTTTGTTGGGTCCCTGGTTTTGGTTCTGGACCAGGTGGACTGGGTTCTGGCCTGTTTGGTTGTGTGGCCCGGTTCCTGTTCCGACCCGTGTACGGAGGGTTCTGCCTGGCTCGGTTGGGGCTCGATAGTTCTTTCTTTGTCTTTTTTTTCAGGATGCTCAGGAAGAGCCAAGCTTTCTTCTTCTGTGGTCTTCACAGCAACGTTCTTTCCCTCCTCCGGTTCCTCTGGAGAACCTCTGCAGACCTTCTCCTGGATCTCTGGTTCAGGAAATGTTCTGAGTTCTGAGTCCGGGTTCTGCCTGGGTGGGGACGGTTGGTCTGGACTCTCCGGTTCCCCCTCCGGAGACCTCAGCAGTTCCTCTACGTCGGCTGGAAGGGAGGAACAACCGGATCTGGATTCCTCGGTCGCCTCCACGTCATCCAGCTGCGCGCTCGCTGCCTCCACCTGGTGTCCGCTCGCGGTGAAGCGCGACACGGAGTCCTTCACCAAGCCGGAGGGGATCTGGGAGAAACTGCTTCTCCTTCTTGTGGTGGCTCCCTCTCTCTGCTCCTCTTCGTCCTCAGCTTCATCCTCCTCGGCCTCGGCGGCCTCGTAGTAGCTCCTGATCTTCTCGATGATCTTCTTGTCCTTGTTTGTGAGAGTGGAGCCTTTTTTGGGAGCCTGGTACCTCTGGATGGTACCAGGCTGGATGGGTTGGGAAACGGGACCTGGGCTGTGTGGTTCCGTCTCAGTGAGGCGGTCGGTGTTTTCTTCTGCAGATATGGAGGGCTGCAGATCTGATGATGAAGGTTTCTCTGGGGTTTGTTCGTCTTCATCATCACTTCCTGGTCCTGTCTCAGCTGCTTCCTCCCCTTTGACCCCAGCCACCTCACCAGAACCGTCTGGACCTTCGTCAGCTGGATCTCGGTCGGTGATGCTCTTCTTCAGGTCTTCTCCTTCCTGGTCTGGCTCAACCAGGAGTCTCTGCTCTGGGCTGGAGGCAACCGCAGGCAGCGGACCGGTCGGGTCAGCAGGAGACCGGACCTCACCGGGAGGATCCTGGTTCTGGTTCTGGAACACCAGGTAAACATCAGTGATTACCTCTTATGGGCAGAAGGAGAAACGTGGAGCGGACCTAACCGTGGCGGAGAATCCATCCATGACTCGGCTCTGGTTGATGAACTCCAGGATCTCCTCGGTGATCGACAACGTGGGCGGAGCTCTGAGGCCAGCAAGCTCCTCCCCCTCCTCCTCCTCCTCCAATGGAAAGACATTCAGTGAGTCCATCCATCATCCATCCATCCATCCATCATCCATCCATCATCCATCATCCATCCATCAATCATCCATCCATCATCCATCCATCATCCATCCATCCATCATCCATCCATCATCCATCCATCATCCATCCATCATCCATTCATCCATCCATCCATCATCCATCCATCCATCCATCATCCATCCATCCATCCCTCCATCCATCCATCCATCCATCCATCCATACCTCCTCCAGCTCTCTCCGTTCTCTCCGTTCCGTCTCCACCTCTATAACGGATGATGCCAGAGTGCTGCTGCTGTCTGCAGAGCCCAGATTGTCCGAGGGGCAGAGTTCTCCCTCGCTGCCCGCCTGCTGCAACACAACATCCACCTTTAACCTCAAAGCTTCAGAAAACCACAAGAACTTTGTTGACCGACTGGACTGGATGCCTCCAAGCTCACGTCTTACCTTCAGAGCTGCTGGGCGTCCAGAAGCATCAGGTTGAGCAGGGAGACACAGAAACAGAGACGTTAGCCACACATTGCTGCTTCAGGACCACAGAAACACGGAGGCAACACCAAGAGCTAATCAGGAATGGCCCACAAATGGCCTGGGGTGGCCTAGTCAAAGTCAGGATGGAAATATGATTGAGATGCTGCAGACTGACCTTCATCTATGGAGACTGAAGAGTGCCAAATTACAATAGATAAATAACTTATGAAATGTGGAATCATTTATATTTGCCTCAGTTAAATGTCTTGATTTCATTTAAAAACTAGATATATGATGATGATTTAATAAATCACTTCCTGCTCCTGTGCTGACCTCATCAGGAAAAAAGTGACCTTTGACTTCAGCCACAGACTCAGTGGGCTCGGTTACCAAGAGCCTGACACAGTTCTGATTGATTCTACATTTAGACAAGCATCCACAGCTGGACTGAGGTCTGCAGGCCTCAGAGGTAAACATCCATAAACACGCCAACTCATCCGACCACTCAGAAAAGATAAACACTGAGAGCATCAGCAGACAGTTCAGAACCGGGTCAGTATGGTCCATATGGTTCCACCTCCAGCCCAGCCAGTCTCCTGACCAGACCTCCATCTGATCCAGGACCAGCAGGAGCTCCGGAGGACTGGAGCTGCAGAGAAGAACCGGAGACTGGCTCTGGACGGATCGGGAAGGACTCACCACCAGGCCGGAACGCCGCCTCGATGTCTTTAGCAGGAGCTGGAAGAGAGACGAAGATCATCGTCATCATCAGGACACCAACCCGTGTTTATAAACACACACAGTCGTGTTTTCATCACTTGTGGGGACTTCACATTGACTTCCATTCATTTCTGCAGCCTAACTCCTACCTTAACCTTTACCCTAAACCAAACCATCACAGACCGAACCACCAACCCAAAAACAACAATTTCCCTCATGGGGACCAAGAAAATGTCCCCACAAGGAGCGATGGTCCCCCTAACTCCACATTGTAGACAGAAATAGGTTCCCATAAGGACATAAAAACCTGGAACAGAGGGATGGGTGTGTGGGTTGTGTGGGCCCTGAGCTGCGTCTGCAGGCTACCTGACTGCCTCCGGGTGCGGCGGTACGGCAGCGTCCCTTCCAGCAGCAGAGGCAGACCCTTCCTGGATTTCTCTGGTGTGTACAGCAGCAACTCTGGTGGTTCTGTAGAGAGAAAGAGCTGCAGGGTTAGGACCGGTACGGTCCGCCAGAAACTCATCTGAACCTGAACATCCGCTAGCCAGAGCAGAGGATCCTTACCTGACTGACGCCGGCCTCGATGGAAACCGTGAAGGTCGTCCAGACGCGGCGAGGCGCACGATTTCTTCAGGCTCTCCTGATCAAACTGAGGAGCTGAAACACAGGAAGTGATGTCACTACATGCTCAAGCTCTCAAAGCAGCCAATCACAGAGGTCATTCAGAGGAAATGGATGGGCCAGGTCAGAGGTCAGGATGAGGGTGTAGTGCTGTAGAAATGTCCCTCCATGTCCCTGTCCCTGTGTGTGTGTGAGAACTCACTTTGGCAGAAGTTGTCTCCAAGAACCTGCCGGGCCTGCAGGGAGGGACAGCACATAAAAACTTCAATAAAACCAGACAGAACCAGCAGCATCATTCCTGTTTTCATCTGAATCCAAACATTTTCTTTAATCGTTGATGGGAACCAGCAGCTCAGCTGAAACTCTCCAGATAAACGGTCCTGCAGTGCTTCAGTCACTCCACAGAAACATGAAGCCAGGAGGAAACAGATAAGATAAACCAGAAGCTAAGTCTCTGAAACGCTGTTTATCCTGTCAGCGATAAACAGAGCAGCTAAAGCTGGACGGTCCATAGAAACTAGTACTGGAAGCAAACATCCATATTATTTTACAAGTTAACTTTTTGTTACATTCTGGCGCCCTCTAGTGTCAGAGCTGTAAAATGCAGTTTTAGATTTCTGAGGCCACATGTAGCCTCCACTAGTCAAACCATAAATTCATTTATTTAACGTTAAACAATCACAGCTTGTTTCAGTTTCCACTCAGTACCAGTTGCTGTACTGGGACCTTTGTAGTTTCTGTGGTTGTAGAAACTTTGACTCATATTTACTTCATTTCAGGTTAATCTACATGAAAGTACTTTCATTCACATCATAACTTTCCACGTTCTAAAGCAGAACATGAAGCAGCGTGCTGTGAAGGGGCGTTTGTAAAGTTACAGTCAAAAATTAGCAGCAAGATTATTTAGCCTGTCGTATGAGAAAAAAGCGATATGTAGCCTGCTAACCAAATATTTATTTAGCTTACAAAACATTTACTGCTAAACATTTAGCTAGAAAACTAAATATTTAGTTGGTAAACAAAACCTTTACATCAGGGGGGCCCAAAGTCGGTCCTGGAGGGCCGGCATCCTGCACGTTTTAGTTCTGTCCCTGGTGGTACCAACAGCCTTTTCAGCAGGTCAGTGTTCTTCTTAGGCCTCTAATGAGCCATCATTTGATCCAGGTGCGTTAAACCAGGGACAGAACTAAAACATGCAGGATGCAACCGGCCCTCCAGGGCCCACTTTGGGCACCCCTGCTTTACATGATAAATAATTTAGCAAATAATTTGCTTGCTAGCTAAATATTTAGTTAGCATGCTAGATATTTGCTAATTGAATGTTTGAAACTGAATTTGACATTTAAACGTGTGTGTTTGTGTTTGTCTGTGAATAAAAACATGCTAAAAAATGAAACCCATTAGCTTCTGTTGTAACAGGCTAAACATGTCAAAATCTTGATGTTAATTTTTTACAGTGTAATTTTACTAAAGGCGCATTCAGGAATGCAGAATATCTTTTTACAGCAAGCAGTTATAGCATATACTCAAACCAGTCACTGATACCATATTCAGTGATCAGCAGTTTAACTAAGATATTTAAAGCTCCTGGAAATAATACAGTTAATGTAGAGAGGTTGAGGTGAGGAGCTCCAGAGGAAATCCAGATGTTGCAGCTGTAGCATCCAGCTGCTGGGCGGTCCCTCAGTGTCCCCGGGACAGGATGGACGTTCAGAGGACAGAGACGTTCCTCGTCGCTCACCTTCTGCGGCAGCGAAGCCGGGTGGTTCTCCACGATCAGCCTCTTGAGGTAGTGCACCCACAGCCGCTTCTCCTCCTGGTTCTTGGTCTGCGGGAAGGTGAGCGAGAGTGAGACGGCGCCGGCGTTAAAGCTGGACGAGACGCCGAGGGTCTCACCTGGACCACGTGCTGCTGCTTGGGGATGGTCTGGTCCGACACCCGGAAGCTCAGCGGGTCCTTCAGCGTCTCCACCAGCTGCAGGTTGCAGCACTGCAGGGGACAGAGGACAGACAGGGGGACAGTGAGGGGACAGACAAACAGGACAGTGAGGGGACAGACAAACAGGACAGTGAGGGGGACAGACAGACAGGACAGTGAGGGGACAGACAAACAGGACAGTGAGGGGGACAGACAGGAGGACAGTGAGGGGGACAGACAGGAGGACAGTGAGGGGACAGACAGGGGGACAGACAGGACAGTGACAGACAGGAGGACAGTGAGGGGACAGACAGGAGGACAGACAAACAGGACAGTGAGGGGGACAGACAGGAGGCCAGTGAGGGGACAGACAGGAGGCCAGTGAGGGGACAGACAGGAGGCCAGTGAGGGGACAGACAGGGGGACAGTGAGGGGACAGACAGGAGGCCAGTGAGGGGACAGACAGGAGGACACTAAGATGGCGCCAGTGTATTCGGCACGCCGTCCGACTCGCTCTCTCTACTTTGTTGTTTTTACCCTTTTTGCTCTATTTGTACATTTATGCTGTTACGGCTCTGGTGCCTTAGTTGTTTACGACCGTCAGGCACTTTTGGACATTGGAACTTCGGTGGATCTGCGGTTTGGATG
>CAEFZX010031997.1:0-20380 GCA_903066825.1 Alfaro cultratus
CTGTCGGGTTTTTCTACAATCTAATCTACAATTTTCATAGTCATGAAAATAAAGAAAACCATGTAAATGACCAGGTTTGTCCAAACTTTTGGTCTGTACTGTATGTGTGTTATATATATATATATATATATATATATATATATATATATATATATATATATATATATATAATGATATAATTGACAGAAATTTTTAACCAAATCTAAAGTGGCCTATTACACTACTACTATAATCCCTTATATCCAGTGCAAGTGTTTAGCAGTAAAAAATTAATCATATTTGTTGAAAAGACATTAAAGCATCAAGTTGTTCTCACCAGAATGACAACAAGCCTTCTTAAACAACTTGCAGGAAGCCCTGCAACAGATGCTCTGCAGACCTCCAGAGACCGTAATCTTCACACCATGGAGTATGTCTGAGATTACAAGATGGGAAACAACTCAATCATTATCAAACACCAAGAGCATTTATACAAACATTTTTGTTTACCACATGCTGTACCGTAGATGTGGTCCTTTTAAAAGCATAGAATATTCACTTTCTCTTCTTTGCCTGAAAACATTTGTACTCTGCAGCATGAGAGCTTCCATGCATCTCTGGAACAGTTTTCATCTTTCCAAAATCCCTGCTGCGAATTCAAAAGCCTCTGTGGGGCAAACGCCTTATTTTTTCTGCTGTAAGAGCTCACCTTTGAGACAGCGACCTGTGGATACCAGGTGTGTGATAGAGAGTATTGTCCTCGGGGAGAACAAGGTGCCTGCTGTCATGGCCAACAGCACAGGTGTGTGTGTGTGTGTGTGTGTGTGTGTGTAGTCATCACCCCAGGGAGCTGGTCAGCTGTTGTTTCATACAGGAGATTACACAGCTTAATCAGGCTGCCTGATCAGGTGCAGCTGATGCTGTTCAGGCTCACAACACACACTCCTAACCCCACTAGAAGCACACACACACACATGCACGCACACACATCTCCCTTTACACCCAATTAACTCCGTTAGTAAGTTCTCCACGCCAGGGGACCTCAGACACACCCACTGTGTACAGGTAAGCAGAGTCTCAGATATGTGCAGGCCCATACATGTAGATCAACACGCAAACACACACACACACATTGAAATTCACAAACAGGTCCCATGTAGATGAAACTCTGTAGTAATTATGTTGAGTCAGGCATGTTAGTCAATGAGGACAAATCTGATGTATAGTTGTGAAGCACACAGATCCTGGCCAGTGATGTTAAACTGTAGTTACTTTTTTGAAGTAGTCTTTCACTGGAATGATTTTAAAATACAATCTTCTCTTGAATTTTAAAAGCAAAAATTGAGTGAATACTTTTGAACTGATGAAAAAGTTTTCACTGATTTTTTGATTTTTTTTTTTTTCAATCAGGCCTATATCCAACAGCCACATGGTGTAAAAAGCTGGGCTCTGACCACACACTTTTTTTTAGCCAACAGTGAGTTTCTGGTATAATTATGGTCGGTTGACCTTCCTTTTGTCATGTTTGTTAAAGCAGGAGCAGGCCGACGTTGACTCGTGTTAGAATGGCCCAGTCAAAGTCTGGATCTAAACCCAATCGAGGATGTGTGGCAACATCTGAAAACTGTTCACAGACACTCTGCATCTAATCTGACTGAGCTTGAACAGTTTTACAAAGAAGAATGGACAAACATTTCAGTCGCTAGATGTGCAAAGCTGGTAGAGACAAACCCTAAAGACTATCTGCTGGCCTTAAATGTCATTCATTTCACAAAACATTCACAAACCACATGTTATGTCTTGTTATAAAAAATATAAAAATTCTAGAATGACACCATGCAAGGAAATGCCAGCACATAAAAAAGTAAAAAAATACACAAAAAAAACATAAAATAGAAATACTCTTCTAACTTGAAATGACAGTGTTTGATGTTAATATTGACTGAGCCTGTTTACATTATACTCACATATTCCAACCCTTCAGTGCAATAGATGTTATCAAGTATTTTCTCTCCACTGCCGCTGTTGATCTCTGGGAACCAGAAGTTGTTTTTCACAGTGTTGATTATAACAAGCAGGTTGGTTTACAAGTCCTTGTGGATCATTATCAACTGTTGTTGCATTGCTTTGGTGTGCAGTTCTCTAGAAGGCATCTTCATCTACTCAAAACAACAAAAATAACAAAACGTGAGAATAATCCTATTTTAAATAAAAGCCTGTGTGTTATGAAGGCTTTAAACTAATATGAGTATTTTTCTATTTCGAGCACATTATTCATATATTGAAAATAATCTGTTAGTTTCTTTTTTAAGACAAGCTACTTCCAATTTGGACAGAAGGTTGCAAAGTGAGCAGATACAATTGTGCACATTTTATTATTTCAGCAGCTGAGGTTTAGCTTACAGCTGACTGACGTTGCAGCCGGCTCTTTGGAGCAGAGCTTTCACTGTGCGTTTGTGTACAGCCACCCAGACTGTCTTGAAAAATTGCAGCCCATCTAACAGTTTCTCTGTATTCTGTAAACTAAGACTTAAGACTCCTCTGCTCCACCAAAGACAGGCCTCTGAGATTGTGCGCTTCACCAATTTTTGGAGGCTCCCGCGGCGCGTCTTCGACAGTGTCCTGAGGGCTGACAAGAAGACAGACAGCTTCTGCATGGCTGTCGCTGCCTCTGTCTTTATTTTCCTTGTGCTGTTGCTCTCGCTCTTTCTCTGCTTCCGTCTCACACATTCTCCCTCTCTCTGATGCCACTGTGTGTCTGGAGATTAATTAAACGGCTGCCCAGCCAGCCACTGGCACACCAGCTATCATCAGGCTCTCCCCAGCATCAGCTACCTGCCACGCGGGGCTGCACAGAGTGTTTGTGCTTGTGCACCTCCACACACCATTAAAACGGATCTGTTCTATCAGTGTTTTGTGTGTGCCATTTTCTGGGTGCGTGTGTGTGTGAAAACTACATAACTGCACATTTTTCAGAATGTGTTCATCGCTGCATGTTTTTGTGTAATTGCCTCCATCTCCACACTGTTGTGTTTTATTTTGCCTGCACACATGCGTGTCTGTGTGTGTGCGCGTGCGTGCGCGCGCGTGTGTGTTTCTGTGTTCAAAAACTGACAGGAATCTCGCCGTTTATTGTTTGCCATTATTGCTGTCATTATGGCTAGCACTGGCATCTGCTCCAGCAAGTCATATTATTACATATCTCTCCTTTCCACAGTTCTCCAGCTGTCAATTTACTGTGGAGTCCCTTCACAAGAAGTTTTCCCTCGCTGTCACGTCACTGAAGGCTTCCTTCTTCTCATTCCCTTCAGTTTTTCCCCTCGTCTTTGTTCTTTTCAGCTCTCGCTATGCTTTAAGTAAGCGCGCCGACGTAGTGTTTGTATGTGAGTCAGGGTTACAGGGGTAGGGTCAGTGATACTGGCAGCTCAGCCCGTCTCTGCTCAGTTTTTTGGGCCCTAATTGAGACATGCTGTCAGAGTGACACATTTGCATGAGTGTGTTTTTCTGGATGTGCTCTTTTTTTTTTTTTTACTCTCCTGCAGCTCACCAGTCAGTTAATCAGCCCTCTATCACTCACAAGCAAGAGCACGCACACACACGCGCGTGCAGGCACACACAGATTCATATATTCTCATATATGAACACATGCACTCTTCTAACAACTGCATGTGAAGCTGTTGAGGACCAGATTTATGATTTACTTCTCATCAACAGGAACAAGAAGGAGGAAAAAGTTTCAGAAGAAGACATAGACAGGAACATTGAGTTTTTTAAACATGATGCTACAAATGACAAAAGCGTCAGAATGTGTTCTAACAAATGCCACATAAACATCCTTCACTTCAATGCAACACATTAACCATGTTCCAACCCAGCCAGAGGTTTGTTTCCCTTTCCATGATGATATCTTTTTGATTACAAAAAATAAATAATCTTTTATTTTGGTGAACGTCTTGCCCTTTTTCTGCTCTTCGCTGCACCCAGAGTGAAGCGTGAGTAACCTTATATGAGAAAGTAGCTTTGGATTTTACCTACAATGACCTGTTGTGTTCCCAGATTATCCTTGAGTTGAAATGATTCCATAGAAAAAAATGAGAGATGACTGATCAAAGTTATGTGGACCCACATCTCTGAAAGTCTGCTTCCGATTGGTCAGTGTCTCCAAATGATTCTCCATTGAAGTCACTGTATTACTGTGAGCAACTAACTGCAGACTAAAGGAGCTTTGACACCTGATGGTTCGGCAGACTCAGTTTGATTGAGGACCAAAGTTGCAACATTTGTGACATTTTCAGCTGGTGCGGTTCACTTTCACATTGCAGTGTGTCACGCAATCCAAACTAATCAAAAAACGGGTTCAGCTACTCGCCTGTGAGGGCGCTGGACCAAGAACTACTGAATGAAACGACACAAAAACCTCAGAAGAAAACATCAATGTAATCAAAATTAGTGTCAGGTTTTAGTGGTTGTTGGATTTCTCTTTTATCTTTGGTAAAAGACTACAAGCCATTCCTCCCTCTAGTGTTAGACCCGTGTGTTAGTTTTGGGTCTATTGATCCAGAATGCCCTGCTCTATTGTTCACTCCCTGCTTTTGTCTCAGGTTCACTTGCATCCACATATGCATTCGAATTGTACCAGACTGCACTTTAATCAAACTGAGACCTGGCTTTTTAGACGGACCAGAGTTTGCTTTTTTGGTCTCCATCAGAGTTTGATTTTTCATTCACACCTCCCTAAGAGAACAGACGTTTTTAAGACAAACAGGGTGTATTTTTATGAAACTGAAAAATTAAACTCTTTTGCCTTGAACTTCTTAACTGTATAAATCTATATGAATTTTACTCATCACGTTACTGCATCGACACTTGCTAATTTGTTGTCAATCAAGTTTATTTTTATAGTACATTTCACCAACATGTACTATAAAGTGCAAAGTGCTTGACATCATAAAAACACAAAATAAAAAATCATAAAAACTACATATGTCCTCAGTTATTGACATTGGAGTCTTTAATAACTGCTGTGTATATATTATAATGACTTTACTCAACTAGAAATCCCAGAATAATTGATCACATAATGTTTATCTTAAACTAAAACTGGTCCCAAGTTCTACTCTGCTTTTAGACAACGGTCTACCACCAAATAAAAAATAAATCTTTTCCCATTTTTAATTTTCTTTTTTATTTCTTTGCTACACCTATATGTTTAATCTAGCAATTTTTTATATATCAGACAGTAATAACTTGAGCACCGTAAATACAAAACAGTTTTAAATTCATTATTTCATCTGTTTAGGGAAGCTATCCAAAGCAAAGAAAGATAAAATGATAAAAACATTACGGACATCCCTGAGCATTCCCTTCACTAACAAACTACTAGAGAGAGTTTTTAATCACAGATTTCTTCACATTCGCTTTAATACAGACTGCTACTGTCATGATCTGTAGGTGTTTGGATTTAAAAAAAATTTATTCAGGTTTTCCGTTTGATCATCTTTCCTGTTCATTTATTTGGATTTTGCCATTTTAGTTAGTCAATAGGTTCAATCATTTATTCCTCTGTTTTGATGCTCGTGCTTCAACATGTGTTCTCTTAGATTAGTGTTTAGAATTTCCTTTGGTTTTAGTTTCTCTATGTATTTGTTAGATTTGTCTGTCATCTATCAGCCTGCTCCTCAGCACAGCTGTTGCTAATCACCTCATCCTCTTCTGCCTGCGCTTTCCCTTCAGCCTTTTCCATTTCACTCTGACTTCTTCCTTTGGTCTTTCTGTCACTCTCCACTTCTTCTGCATTAAAACCTGGATGTTCTCGCTTTTTTCTCCTGCTTCATCCATCTATCTTCCATGGTTCTGTTTTGTTTCCTGAGTTTACCTCCTTTGTCTTCTACATCATGTTTTTTTTTTTTTTTTTATTAAAGACATTCTCATAAGTTATCTCCACTTGGCTTCAATCAGTGGTCATGATTGGACAGTTGGGTACTGTAGTGGACTAGAAGTGGATCAATGACAGAAGGTTTTGTGTCTCAATGAGTTTTTGTGTAGGAGACTTAACTGTTTTATGTTTCATGGCAAGATGTAAAACTTTAAAGTTTTCTGTAGGTCTTGGAGAGTTCTACAACTGTACCAAATTTCAGACTTCTACATTAAATTAGAAGCAACTTTCAGCGGCCCCTGAAAGTTGCTCAGGGGCCGCTGTTGATCAGTTTGTGGGGGGAACTTTTACGAAGCCCTTAAAACATGAAAATTTCACACAATTTCACATCTGATGCATAAACAAAGTTTGGTGACTTTTAGAAAGTAGTTGGGCCTCCAAATAACCACTTTATTTTTGCTAAAATTAATAAACCTTACAATTTGTAACACTTAGCTTATCAGGCCTAATTACACATGACCCAATGAAGTGTGAATGAATGACTCCTCAGCTCACAGGTTGTTCTGCAGTGTTCCGGCTTTTTATTGCTAATACTTTATACCAGCATGGATAGAAAGATTTTTTTTTTTTCTTTTATACAAAGGGAAATTCAAACTTAGTCGCAGCAAAACAATAACTCTCAAGAAACAGAAAAATACATAAAAATACAATAGAAACTGGGTTAGAGCTTTTCTCAATCTGCCAATGCCTCCTCCTTTGTGGTTTGACCCTGTCTATCTGCCCCAGGTAGTCTCCATGGTACAAAATGTATTATGCCTTGCATGTATAATGATATTATAGGTGGGCCACAAAGCTTTATTACATGAACCCTCCTCTACCTTCACAGGTCAGAACAAGGCAGTGGTGGGAGAATGTATTATAATGAATGCCAAAGCTAAGCACTAAGAAGCATTTTGCTCTTGCTGCTCTTAAGGAATATGGATTATGAATGAGGGCGGGATCAAACCTGCTGTGGTTTCAATATGTATGAATCTTTTCATATGCAACAAGCCTGCTGCTTTATCCGTCACAGCAGGTGTGGACTAGCAAGCACTTCTGCTACCGCTAAAAAATGTAGCCAACTGGTTTACAATGTTCTTGGCTCTGTGCTGAGCTGAATTACATATATTCAACAATCCTATCATGTATTAATGGAATTCTATTTTCTGCTGCAATAATTATAATTAAATTCTAATTAATCAGATAACTCAATACTATTTTTATATTGTTGATGCTTGTTCATTCTTGTGGCCATTGGAAGAACAATCATTTCTCTGCTGCTCATCCATGTTGCAGGGCAACACAGAGACAGACGGGACAAACAACCATACACATGCACACACACTCCAACGGAGAATTCAGATCACTTTAGACCAATTATCCTAACAGTAATGTTTTTGCACTTTGGGAGGAAGCTGGAGTACCCGGACAGAACCCATACATGCACTTGGAGAACAAGCAAACTTCAGTATTCCAGGCTTGGACCTGAACCCAGGACCTTCTTGCTGCAAGGGAACTATGCCATCAACAGTGCCATTCAGTACACAGTGTACAGTGTTCATACTGCTTTGTTTAGGCCGTTTGTTGTTTATTAACTTTTGGGTCTCACTGATTTGAAGCTTTGCCCAGGCTTCCAGCTCTAATGTCAGCTGGTGGTGTGTTTGTGTGATTGGTGAGTGGACCCCTCACATAAAATTGATCTGTGTCTTTCACATAAAATTTCAATTAAATGTATTTATGCTTGTGGTTGTAATGTGACAAAATATGCAAAAGTTCAAGGGGTGTGAATACTTTTGCAAGCCACTGGCTAGTGAACAATTTGAGCGCATTTAACTTACAGGTAGTTTTTTTTTCAAAGCTTAGAAGTGTGTGCATGTGATGTGTGTGTTGTGTGTTGAAGGAGGATTAAGAGTTAATAAAATGCACCAGAGGGTGAATTTAAGAAAAACATGACTTAATTAAGTTAATTTCTTTAATGCTATATAGTAGAATCTAGGATGTAGTACAGAAGGTAAAGGTGGCTCCATGAATATGCAGGTTCTGAATATTTAATGTGGTTTAATTATGGTCTGTCATTGTATCTGACAGGTTACATATATTCACAGCAAATGTCCAAACTTTAGGTAACCATTATTATTATTATTATTATTATTATTATTATTATTATTATTATTATTATTATTATTATTATTATTATTGTTGTTGTTGTTACCTGTAAGATCTGGCAGACATTCTAAACATGTTTACAGTAAAGTGTAATATTTATCTTGTTTTTTTGGGACCTGACATTTCTCTTTGCTTAAACAACTGAATGGATTTGTGAGACAACAGGAAATAAGTAAATCTGCGTGCACATTGATGTGGTCCTGGGTGTGAAAGTATGCAGTTAGGTGTGTGTGCTGTAGACTGTGCAAATGTACTCCTGGGCCTGGGGAACCACGTCTGCTGGTCTAATTACTTTAATGAGGGATGTCTCCCTATCTATCAACCCTACCCAAGGGTACACATTAACATCCCCCCCTTATAGACATACACAACATCACTCACAATTAACCACAAATTCATCAGCACAGTAAATTCTCTCTTTTGTCGTGTGAAACTTTTGCCAGAAAGCTTCCACTGGTGACAGATAACTCACGTCAAGTGATTCAACCCAGGCTTCTTCTGATTCTGTATAATTTAAATCTGTATACCTGGACTGCAAGCTGACGTGGTTATTGGTAAATATTTATTTTGTCCTTCTTTTCCTGGCTTAATAGATCAGACAGTATATACAGTTATTATTGGCCACAACATTTCTTCCGCTACCAATTTAAACTGGCTGACAGGTATAGAAAAATATATTTTTGCTTTGACCAACAACTATCAGCCAAGCAGTGTGCATATATTTGTAGGTAATTGTGTGTGCATGTGTGTGTGTGTCTTTTGTGTGTGTCTATATATTAAGCATCAGAGAGCAGTACAGTGCTAGCAAGAGCAACACCCCACCAAGGGCCACATCTTTACTCCTGGGAGACCTGTGCAGGGTGTGTTATCGAAACTGAGCTGATGAGCCGTTCATGTCCGAGGATTTAAAAAAAAAAAAAAACACTCTGACGGCCTCCTTCCTGCCACAGTACAGTCAGAGCTGCAGTGCATGTCTTCCCTCTGCTGGCCAAGGAAGAGAAATGCAGCGCGTTGTCTACCAAAAGGACGTAAAGCAGAGGGACACAGGTCAACTGTTTTCCTAAAACTAGACATCCGCTAGCAAACATGAAGCCACAAACTACACAGTTTATTAGAATGCACTCTGCAGTCACTTTGGCAAATGAGAAGCCAAACAAGGCCACCACATTCTGGTATTCGTAGACTTGATTTGGCTGTGAACAGGTTAACTATTAATAAATCCCTAAGGCAGTTATAAATAAATTTAGTTTGGATTGAAATTTCACCTGATAACCTGGAAAATTATGGCCAGATGATTTTCAGCCTTAGTTATTGTTAATGGATACCTATTGAATAAAGTTTAGGTATTAAAGTAATAATAGATTAAGGAATAAGTTGATCACTGATGTCTTCAGCAGCAAGGCACCAAACACAATGAAGTTCTCTCCAACATATGAGTTTATTAGCAAAATGATTTCAACCTTCTAGTTAAAATACTCTATTCAACAAACTCGCAAAGCTAGTAACACTTAACTAAACAGCAAAGTAAAAATGATAGAGTAATGAAAACCAAGAAAAAGTAAAATAGTAAAATATACATATAAGAGTAGAACCAATAATCAACAAAACAATAAATTGATGTCAAAGTTCAGCATGAATTGTGAAGTGAAGAAGCAAGACTTATTTAAGAATAACTTAGAAATGTGGCCAAATTGGTTGATAAGTAATTTGGATTAGATTGCATCAATATGGGCTGTAGATCAGACACACAAAGCAGCATCAAAAAAGATAAGAATTAAGCATGAAATAGCTCATAGAATGATATACAGTATTATCACAGTCCATTATGAATATGTATTCTTAAAGACCAAGGTTTTAAAGAGTTAAATCAGCTCTTAAATAATTCAGAATGTGCGTAGAAATCACAAGAGGTAATGAAGATGAGGAAGTTGGCAAAGAAGCTGCTGCTGCCACCTTCAGCTTCATAAATGAAACAATGAATGCTGTGTACCTCTGGTTGGACTGTGTGATCCAGTAAGTAGTTCTGTAGCTCTGTGTTCGGTCCAGTAACACCGGTTTGGGGTCCGGTCTTCAGTCTGTTATCATCTAAAAGATCTTCCGGCGCTGCATGTCTGATGTTTCTGCCAGAGTCTTTTGCTCACAGGCCGGCAGCTGTGGGGTTTAGACTCTGTGTGGATAAAAACTGTCTGCACTGCATTGGTTTTTGGTTAAGAAAGCAACAATCACTCGTAGAAATGACTCAGTCTTCTGGAGGGAAATGTACAAATATGTCCTTTCAGAATTTGTGTTCGACTCTCTACTACTCCACTCTTCTTTGATTTTTTGTTCATGTGGGAAATGATTCAAACTCAAAATGTTTATTTTTTTTAATTATTATTATTTATTTATTTTTTTTTCCCGGCCAACAGTTGTAATTAATAGTGACATTATCTAAAATTACTCCAGTAAAACACAATATGATAAGAAAAGGTAAAGCTTAAAAAATTAAAATTTGCTATAGGAAAATATGAGCAAATTGAACAAGTATTATTCGTTGTAATGAAGCTTTTGTCAGAAACTTTTCAAAGAAAATATACCTGGAAAAAGGAATAGTCAATGCTTTCAGGGTTTAAGCCACTTGGCTTTGAGACAGCTGGATAATACATCTGCTGTCAGTTCTGACAAGTCTCAGAAACACACACCTCTAATCTCAACCCCCCCACTCCCTTCTTTCTCCACTTCAACCATGAAAAGTGACACCAACACAAATATTAAACATCTTCCAAGGCTTACGTATTTTTTTCTCCAACACTCCTCCTGCCCCCCAGGACCTCTTTCCTCCCCCACTTCTCCTTCTCTCTCCCTCCCGTCTTGTCTTGTCCTTGTCTCCTCAGAAGCCCTGGCAGCCGGATCATCTCTGTCTCTTAGTGTCAATTAAAAGTGAAATATCTGCATTTGTCAACATATCATTTGTGGTGTGCCCGTGATGCACTGCTGATTTGTCGTCCAATTCCTGACACTGGGGACGGAATGCCGAGGCGGCAGTCTCCCTCATTAGACCTGTAGCTGGTTTCATGATGGCTGACACCACCAGGAAACTGCACTCCCCGCCATCTTGATGCTAATCCACCGACATAGCACGTCTGTCAGCCTTGTCACTTGCCAGCCTGCTACCCAGTCAGGTAGAGAGAGGGGCAGAGGGTGGGAAGATGCTTCATTCTCCACTTTCTGAGAGCCTAGATGATATTTAAATTTATTTGTAAAACACAGTTTCAGTATATGGAATTTTGTGAAGCCATGTGACCCAGAGAGGACATTTTGGTGTGGTGGAAATTGTAAACTGCATGAACTCTCTTCCACCAGCAGAGCTATGGTAGTGAATGGGGGCTGGGGAAGGAGGCTGTCTGTCTGACTGTCAGCAACATTACGTAACATTTAAATAGAAGACTGGATCCAAGTATTGGAAATGTTAAAGATTCCTCTTATGGAAGGCAAAAATCATATTCTGACTTTTTCCAAACATGATCTTGGTATAAAAAAGATAGGAAAAGATAGGGATGTTATATATTTGCTAGAGGGGTCGTTGTCACAATTTGCCAAACTTAAACTTATAAAAGGGTTTTTATTATTATTATTTCATCTTCCCTTGTCTGATGCTAATATTTTTTAACGTCTGTATCTTTCTGGCCTTCTTCTGTTTGTGTGATCTTTGCATCTGTGTGTTCATGTGCCTGCAAATATTTGCAGACCCTGAGAGTACGAACTGCTAATTTTAATTAGGTTAAAACTACATTAAGTGATATTACAATTAATAAATATAATTTAATACATCTAAGCTAATAAATAAATGTAATTAAGGGGGCACTGTTATGTATTTTCTAGGCACATGAGTTTATATTTTCCATGCACCTTCAGAGAC
Organism: Alfaro cultratus; assembly: GCA_903066825.1. Lineage (NCBI taxonomy): Eukaryota > Metazoa > Chordata > Actinopteri > Cyprinodontiformes > Poeciliidae > Alfaro > Alfaro cultratus. The sequence goes on from CAEFZX010031997.1 coordinate 11,958, forward strand.
ACATAAAGACAGTTATAAAGTCTGTCTTCTATCACCTCAAGGACATGTCCAGGATTAAAGGACTGATGTCCCAGCAAGAACTAGAGAAACTCATAAGTGTTTATCTGTCATTGCATTGACTACACTGACTCCCTGCAGCTCAGAGAATAGACTTTAAAATAGTTGTTAATTTATAAATTACTGAATACATTGGGATATATAAAACACGTTCATTAAGTTTAATACACAAAATCATTCCCATAAATGGAGATTTCATCCGATCAGTTCTGCCTGTTTTGAGCTCATTAAGGAATGCGCTGTTTTAGAGCTACATCACGATTATGCAAATGAGCGTCTGCTGGCCACGCCCCGTTTAAATTAGAACCTCAAACTGAAAATGGCTACAAGTAAACGCACCATGGTGCAACCGTAACCATCTTTGACTCCAAAGAAGAAGTTCAGCCTCCTGAACAACCATCAATCCAACCACTGAAGGATAAAACGCTGCGGATCTGATGCATATTTATATCATTATTAGTTCAAACTGAGGACTCTTCTTTGCTTTCAAAGCAGTGTGCCAAGAAGTGAAGTCAAGCAGCTGACATCAGCACAATAATTCAGCACAAAGACCACTACTTCTGTAAATGCGACTTGTTTTAAAAATATATATTTGCGAGGTTAATGGAGAAGCAGTTCTCTGAACATGGACAGGGACATCACTAGCAAAACTAAAACGAAGGCGCACAGCTCTCTTCTATATGACTGGGAGAAAATGCATGGACACATGCTCTGTATTTTACTTGTCCTGCAGCCATTGTGCAGGACGTCTGCTGCCCCTGCGGCTGTATGACTGTAGGCATTGTGTGTACCTTGAGATTTTCCTCTAAGTAAAAAATATATATATTTTAAGTTATTGGATTTTTTTATTACCTAATGTTCTTTATTATTAAAGTTGTTGAGAAACAAAAAAGGTATTTTGTGTCAAATCATCCTGTGCACAGCCCACATCTGCATCTGTAGGGGTGGACACGTCCGTCCTAAACCTAAATCTTATTGGTCAGTTTATTTTTGTTTGTTTGGCGGCTTGGTGCTCTTTCTGTAAGCTAAAGGTGACCATGCAGTGAAACTAAAAATGAGTAACCCCAGCTGAGCTTGTATTGTGTAAGGGGTCCCCAGTTTACAAGCTTTTTTTGTTGTTGTTGTTGCTTTTTTTGTGGTTTTGGGAACTGAAGAGCTGACAGGACACTCCCACCGCTTCTCTACTGAACATCCATAACATCTCCTGGGCTGAACAGATCTCTCCAGTCTAAACATTTGCCAAAAAGATTATTGATTAACAAACATTGTTGCTTCTCCTCCTCCAGAAGTCTCAATGCTTCTGAAATATACTTAGATATGAGCAGGGCAATTGCCTTCTTTTTTTAAATCCACTAGATCCAGTGTCTGTAACTTTGAAATAATTTTGCATGATGACATTTCTGTTGATTCCCACACAGTTAAAGCCCTCACAAACATTATCAGTGCTTTAATAGTAAAACTCCCAAAGCAAGACATCCATATGATGTTTTACACAAAAGTCCAGATGTGGCTCAAATATTCAGGAAAACTGTTGGATTGACTGATAGGAAAAATACAATTTTATCCAAGTGGTTGACAGGGTAAAGTTTGATCAAAAGAAAGGATACCAAACGTACAGCCAGACAAAACTGAACTCACTGTTCCAACACTTACAGATTTAAGTGAGAATTAGATGCACTTTTGACAACATTGTTTTCTTCTTTTTTTCCCACTGTGTTCTTCTCAAAACACATCCTCTCTACCACATCACATCCTATTTCTGTCCTACTCAGTTAATCTAAAAGTGCATTCCTTTGTGCATCTGAGACTCCCATCCAGAGTGTCTGTTGGTTTTGGATTGGCTACTGATAGCCCATCTAATAGGTCAAGCATCACCCTCATCCTCCCCTAACCCGTTACTTGGGAGTGGAGGAGTCTGAAATGCTGACATAAAAGTCTGATGGCATGTTCCACCTACCTGAAGGCAGCACTGCTTCACTTTAAAACTTCATGCAGTTCATTTCCTGCCCTATCCGTTAGCATTACCAAAATCATTGCTATTTGTTAAATGCAAAAATTTTAAGAGAATTGCTTTACCTTTCTTCAAATAAATAAGTTTTCTTATGTTTCCATATTATTTGGTAGAATTTCCCTCTTAATGTGTCTGACTTGGGTCACACATTTTGGGTCCTTCAACAAGCTTCTCACAATTGAATCCTGAAGGTTTGGCCCATTCCTTCTGACAGAACTTTGTCCACCGCCATGTTCTAACATACTGGTCTAACTCTGCCTCCAAAATTGGAATAATTCTGAGATCTATATTTCTGGATAATGTTCAGTCCTCATGATGTTATTCATTATCAAAAGTCCACATGTCCTGAATTCCCATTTCTTTTTCTTGTGGAGTAATAGCTTTGTCCTCTCTATCTGGTGTATTCCCAGAATGCTTAAGGCACAGAAGCATTGTGTGCCATATTCTTGTTTTCTGTCCTTTTAACGACCAAAAGACGTTTATCTTAAGTCACGTTATGTTTGGCTGACCTAAAACTGTGACATTTTTACTATTATAGAAGATAAAAGCATTAATACTTGTTAAATTCAGGGTTTTTTTACTTGAACTGTGAAAACACAAATAAAAACACACATATGTGCTTAACAACCATATGTTTCTATTTACACAAACATAAAACATGTAGAAACTATCAATGCTAAACATATGCATCTTCACATAGACAGGTTCAGTCAGTGCATATGAAGAGTTGTCTTCCAGAAGGACATCTTTGAACACAATGGGCATGATATCAGATCAACACATACAAATTCAAAGAAACATTGACACATGTAGGCTGAGTTAAAATCAGTGAAAGTGGAGGCTCTTGCTACACAGCTTCAGGAAACTACTATTTCCTCTATCGCTTAAAAGTGAAACTAGTAGGAACTGTTTCATAGAAACTTAATTTTTACCAAAGCTGAGCATATTACAAGTTTAAATGATTCAGTGCATGATCACAACCATTCTGAAAATACATGTTTTTATCTTTTGAATAATAGTGTAAAATAACATGTCAATATTGTAAGGTCTAAACACAGAGCATCCATACAGCATCATGGGTCACATCAGTTTCATGGGTTCAGAAAAACATCAAGGCACATATCAGTGTTGCACCATGAACATATATGTTTTCCTATTTTCACATTTTATATTGTTATTTCATCAGTACAGGAATGAGATTTGCAGACATTCGTTCACTTGATAAAATTAGCCAAACAGTTACTTTTGCAAAATAAGCCAACCCAGATTTATGTCAGTAATAAATAGCAAATTACTCCCATAATTCGACATTAATAATAATTTGAAGTTTGTTTCTCTGTATTCCCTTTTTGGCTTCTGATTGCTGTTTACCTGATCCAGTTAAAATGCAACACCTCCTGATGATTTTCCACAGTTAAACCACAACTATAAAAACTAATATGCAACCATAGATTATGGGAGTTAAATATGTGCAGTAATGTTCTTCTCAGCAACGTTCTTAGCAATGTTAAAAAGAAACTGAGTGATAGAGGAAAAAACTAAGCAGCAAAATACAGTTTGGCCTGACTGTACATATATTACATGAATACATATTTACTTTGTAGCAAGAAATCATCTAGACACAAAAAATATATTAAACACCTCAATTCCAACCATCTTCCATTTTGCAAGAGAAGATGGCTTGAACAGGAAATGTAAAAAAAAACAAAAGCAGCAACATATCCTTTTATGTGTAGATTCAACAGCATTTTCTTTTTTTAACCAGATTTTTGGCGTTTTGCAGTCATCTTATGTCACATTTAATTCATGTAAAACACAATTTACATGAACAACTTCACAAACTAGACGTTGATATAATAAAACAAAGTCCAATGCCATTAGATTGCTTTGTTAACACCTGGGTTCACCAGCCCAGTGCTGCTCTTACTTCATCCAGTCATACATAATTTTGCCGGTTGTTTTTCCAACATTACATCAGGAACTTCTTCTGCAGAAACTAATTATTCGTGACATAAGATGAGGGTAGTGTGTTAGACTCACTTGATGTCAAATAAGCACCTTTCAGTATTGCAAAAGCAACTCTGAATGATTTTGAGAAATTTGCAGCACCAGAGAACAGAAGAAAAAGGCAAGCAAGTTTTTGGATTTTTCTGGGTACAGAGACGTACAGGAGCATGCTGAAATCATTTCATAATATTACCAAGAAGCTAACATAATTCATCTTGTACTAATACAATGCCTGTCAAAAAGTAAAGAGAACATTGTGAGTTTTTTATTTATTTATTTTTAGATTTGTAAAGTATTAATAAGTAGTCAGTATCAGACCTGGAAGAGGCAGCGGTCAGTTTGTCCTCAGTTTGAACAAACCAGTGCTATGAACAGGACCAGATCAAAGGCAGGTCTCAACATCTAAAGTATTTCCTAATTCAGCAGTATTAGGAAATACATTTCATCTGTTTTTAATAGAAAAGTTTAGCTTTTCACACATTTTTCAACCAATTAACCAGCCAACGTTTTTCTACAATTTTAAGCCCTTGTAAAATGAAAGTTCAATGAACCTCCCAGTGACTGAAGCAGGATATCTTCCTGCTGTATTTTTAATAAGCCACAAGCTACTTATGAAGTTGTTTTTCTTCACCTTACCTGTAGTTGTTGTATTTTTATGGATCGGATGAAAGCAATAACGCATAAATCATCTGTCAGATTTCAAAGTGATATGAAATCACTTTGATTTCATATCACTTTGAATACCATATCAAATATTAGTTCAGTCTGTATGGCAGTCCAGCATGTTTTGATATTGACCATATTCCTAGCTGGTTCTCCAAACCCAGGTTTCCCAGGCTTCTGTTCACTGTAAGGAAGATCAGAACTAAGACTGAGCCCTGTTGCACCCCTTGCTCCGCTGCCTTTTCTCAGCTCTGTGTTTTGTAACAGCTTCCTGATCACATTCCTCACATGCAGTGGAAGGTTGTCTGGTTCTTCAAATGGATTGTTTTATCAGAGGCACGCTTCAAAGTATAGCTTGAAAATCTTGAATTTACACAGAATTTTGCTACTCTCATTACACTTAGTAATGTGGTTTAGTTCGTCATGGCATTATCACACCACAACAATTATTCTGTATTAAAGCAGATTATTTTTCCTACATAAGCAGCCTATTTGTAATTAATAACAGTCTTGTATGTCTAATCAACAGTAGATATATTTTTCGTCTCTGGACAAGGCCAGTTGCTTCCCTATTATGAAGTCGTCATGAATAATGTTCGCACATCAAATTGTTGAACACACAAACATACACAACTATGATTTGATTAAATTTAACATCCCATTTTTGAGCATTTTCTGACACACTGACCACAGCAACCGTATTTTTAAATAAATACTTCAAATATACGCATGAAAATATAGAAAAAGGTTCAGTGACTTCAACTTGAGCAGTTTAGACGAACATACAAACCAAAACACAAAAATGAGGACAAATACTCAAAGTAAGTAGAATAAGAATAATAGGTAGCACGGTTAGCCTATTGAGCCCTACAGTGTTTACTAAATAAATAATACAGCTCAGGACGTCCCAGTCCAATCCCAGGTATCGCCTCAGGATCCTAACACACTTTGACATGTTCAGTGTGCCTGTTGCTTTTAGTTTGCCTGTCATTTCGCCTTAGTTGCATTCTGCATAGTAACTTTTTTGATTATCATTGCAGATTTTCTTGAGTCTCTTAAAGCTGTATTATGGTTTCTGCAAAATTTGGGGGAGATTATGCTTAGAATATAAATAGTTTTGGATGCTTTTTGCCCATTTTGTGTCATGTGATCAGAAAAGTTTCAGTGCAGGAGAGAGAAACACCTTTCTGCAGTTTCTGAAGCAGGAGAAGTGAATTCTGAAGTCTCTCTATTGGCTGAAACTGCAACCAAATGCACTGAGAGCTAATTTATAAAGTGATAACTGTGACCAATGATGCTAATGTTAGCCAACCACTCCACTGAATTGAGTTTATTGAAGACAGATGCATGTGTCTTCAATGCATCTACGTACATTATATAAATGTACCCATATATAGCTTTATATTTCCAGGTTGTCACTTTGTTTCACATTGTTAACCTGTGTTAGAGCGTCACAAAGTAATTGCAGTGTTTATTTTAACCAGATGAGGACTGGGCTGACACCTGTTCTGAAATGATTGGGACATCCCCACATGCAGCAGGAAGACTTTGTCTTTCCAAGCCTGGATGGACGTCCATCCAGGCTGTGAAAGATATTTCTTTCCAAGCCTGGAAAGAAATATCTTTCCAGGCTTGGAAAAGATATTTTCCAAGCCTGATGTTGTGTTTCCAGGTTGTGCTCTCACACAACCTGGAAAGAAATATCTTTCCAGGCTTGGAAAGATATTTCAATTATGAGGCAAAGTTCTACTGCGTGAACTGTAAAATCATTCACACAGAATGATTTTATCCTCAAAGCTTTAGGCAAAATATCTCATCTGAAAAAACAAATGCAGAAGAAAAGAAGGATGAGTTGACAGGGTACAAGAAAATAGTTAAAAAGTTTAAAATGATTTTGTTTGTCAAAAAAGCTGCCAGGACTTGTCAGTTTAATAGACTGTTGTGCAAATTTCACATTATGTAAAATACATGGAGAAACTTATTTCCCCTCAACAGCCACATTCCTCATTCTTCTTCATCATCGTTGGAATCAGCAGAAAAAGTTTTTTTCTTTAACCATTTAATGACGAATCCAGTGTCACTAGTTACTCCAGGCAGTTTATGACATCTTCCACTGTCTCTTATTTGTTGTTAAAGCAGTATGATACTGCTAAATATGTTCCTGGGCTTGATATGCATCCTTTGGATGTAAGATAGTGAGGTGGTAACATAAGGCTTTAGATCAGCCTCTCCTCTGGTGGCACTTTGAGCACACTGCCCATTTCCAGCCTGGCACCGGCCACCTCCTGAGAGCTGGGGCTGTACGTACCCTCCGACTGCCGCTTCTTCCTTGCTGTCATGATCAGGAAAAACACAGTCAGGATGGCTAACAGCACACACAGGGTGGTCAGGGGGATGGTGACTGCCAGCCAGGGAACTCTTTCCTTATGCTCTCCTTTCTGCAAGAACAGCACAGAGTAATATTTAGAACTAGGTAAATGAATTCCAGCTCTAACTTTCATCTGCAGGTGGCAGTTTTAATAAGTAAGTGTTTGTGAAAGTTTATCCTAGCCAAGCAATGTTTCGATCAGAATAGCAAGAATAGCTTTGTTACACAGTTCGAGCAGATATTGTTAATTTTCCAGTTCAGGTGATACCTGCTTTTCCTCCAATGACTATTTACAGTCACTATGACTTTAGTGAAATCAGACCACAGGACATGTCCTTAAAAATGAATATTTTTGTGCTTGTGTGATTTCCAAACTACAATCTGGCTTTAGATGTTTATTGTGAAGTAAAGACTTCTTCTGCACTGACTGAAAGGCCTTTCAACACACGGTACGATTTATGCATACAGGACCTGCCCTCATGTACCACCATGCTGTGACATTGCACAAAAACCACTGTAATACTTCAACAGGCAGCAATTTGTACAATATTGTCTGCAGCTAGACGTGCTGCATAGAAGGACACTGCCAAATGACGCACAAGGAAAAACTCACTAGCTAGCCAGCTAGGTAGCATAACAGTCTGTTACATAACAGCTATGAGAGTCTCTGTCGTAATGGTAAGCCCACATCTCAGCAGAAAACATGTCTTGGTATACCTATAATGTTTGCTATCATGGTTGTCAGCTTTGACCTCGGGCATCAGTAGTGTCAGTGGAACAGTTAAGTCAAAGAGCCAGCCATCACTTACACAGGCCTTTTCTCAAGGCACTGCATATGACTGCAAAACCAAACGGTGGAGTGACATTAACGATTCACCTATTCAAAGACATGGTCCCACTACAAACAGGTGAAAGAATGGGTTCAGAACAAAGATTCAGGATGGATTCAAGGTATGCTGTCCAAACATTATATCAAGAACACAACAACTGGAAATGGAGCTATGTGCAATCACACACTTTTCAAGTATTTATAATGTTATAATGTTCATTTATAATGTTTATAGAACCATCTTATAATACTTTCTTTCAAAAAGGATGCAGTGTTAGAGTTTCATAACTCTGCACTTGATGGAGGTTGAGGCACTGTGTCTTTAAGCAAGACACAGTGCAACAAGGCAACATTAGGCATTATCCTTAGCCGAGTACATAGTAAATTCTGCAGAGTTAAATCAACACTATGCCGAGTCTATTTGGTCCCTTTCAGAATTGGCATTAATTTAACTCTTATAGAGTTATTTCAACAATAGTTTGAGTAGT
>CAEFZX010031998.1:0-46654 GCA_903066825.1 Alfaro cultratus
GCCCCCAAAACAGGTTCAGTCGACCCGTGTAAAACCCCTACCGACCAAAAAAAAAAAAAAAAAAAAAAAAAAGCTGCTGAAAATTGAGTCATTATCTTTGAAAAAGGGGTTCTATTTTTTTTTTTTACAGCTTTTTAAATTTTAAATTGCGTGAGCAATTATTAGACAAGTGAGTATTTTGACCATATCATTTGAACACAGCAGGGTAAACGTGAATGCTTAATGAATTTAAGCATAGCAGGTGTTGTGTAGCTACATAATGAGGTAGAATGTGGTCTTGGTGGTCAACACGTTGTATCAAGATCTGAATAACTGTGAGGCACTTTTTTTTATTAGGCAAAATGAACCAGAATGAGATTTTGTAACTGACTCTGAAACTTCATAAATTATCAACAATCTCTCAGAGGGATGTAGCACTCTTGTAAACTGCTAAGATATTTGGGGTGCGATCACAGAACCCCCAAATGTTTTGCTGTAAATGATCAACAGGGTCTCAAGAAACCTGTTGAGAGAAGACCCTGCGAATTAACTGCTAAGGATTTCAGAGAAATCAAGCATGAAATCACCAGGAGCTTGCCGTCTCCCAGTTCTGTTATATTGCAGAACCGCAACCTACCTGGAGTTCCTAGAAATACAAGATGTTCATAGCTCAGAGACGTTACCAAGTTGTTTGTTTATCATTCTTACTGAAACAGAAACAAATAAAAAAATGAAATGGCAAATTATGTTTTTGATTTAGTTGTATAATTTCTCAGACAGCGTAGACCAAACAAAGTAAAACTCAGGTATATATCGTATGGTAGATTACTACTGAGTACAACAAGTTTTAATCTGCAAATGGATTGTTTCATTGGCATTATTTCACCCTTGGCAAGTCCTTCCTTTTGAGCCTGAAACAAATTTCATATTCCAAATTAGCACTGTGTTCTAAGGAATATGCATTCGTTAAAAGTGAGTGAAACACTGTGTATAAACATTTTTCTGTCATTAGCCTTTTGTTGTGTATGGACAGTGCTTACTCTATAACAGAACCACAGATATTTATGAGTCATTTTTCCAAGTTCTTCACTCCTAAGTCAAGTCTCAAGTGCTTGATGGGTTCAAATCAAGACTGAAGTCTGTCATCCCAAGTCCAAGTTAAGTTGTGAGTATTTTGCCTCCAGTCCAAGTCAAGATAATTTTTTATTTATTTTTTGCTCTGTCTAATGGTTGAAATGAACAATATTCCATTAGATAGTAGATGTCTGTCCTGCTAAAACACAGAATTTCTCTTAGTTATAAATAAAAGTGATTAATTCTGTCAGAACTGCAGTTGGTGGCATTTTAGCTGTAAAGGCTTCCTGTGTGAAGCATTAAATTAGCTTTAGTTAACTCCTGAGAACACACATGTACAGAAAACCCATTTGGAATTCAATTTACCGAAAATGTCCCTTTTTTAAAATAGGGACATTTAAAAAAAAAATAACATAAAAAATGATCTTCCCCTAATAAAATAGCACCCTGTGTGGTGAGCCACATTACTCACATCAAATTTAACCACTTCCTTGAGTATGGAGAGCCTAAGGTTTTGTCCTTCTATTTGGGCTTACATTAAATTATACTAGTGTTCATTTGCAACTGCTCATCTCTGAGCTGCAGTAACTGATAATATAGAGACTTGTCAGCTTGTATCAGATCATTATAGGCACTCATTACTGGCAAGACCATTACACAGGAAATGGAAACGGGAATCAATGCAAGAAAAAAAAATTGCCTTTGTGTATTTGATGTAGTTTGTTTCATGTGGGATTTGTAGAGTTGCTGAAGTCAGAATGCATTTGTGATAAACAAAAATGTTCTCTATACCATATAGTTGATGAAGTTGGGGAGATAAAGATTTGCGTATATTGTGCCCATACCTGCAAAAAAACATTTCCAACCACAGCTTCCTGACAGGTTTGCTGTATTGTCTGCCAATAAAACAAAGCATTGCCGCTGGCCTGGCTCTGGAGAAGCACAGTTACCGTCCTCCCACATCGAGCAGAAATAGTTCCAGTTCTAAAACACTGTTTGTGCTGTAAGAATGTGTCACGTCTATGCATGCACAATCCACATCCCTGTTAGCACAGCTTGTCTGCTTATTTGAGCTATGCACACAACAACACACACACACATACAAAGTGCTCTTCTGCTAGTGAAAGTATTTCCTCAGAAGTCGTGCACAGCCTCTGCAGCGCTCCTAGCCTTTTGAACCAGTCATCTGTTAGAGGAAAAGGAACAAACAATCTCAGATACGGAAAAAAAGAGAGTCCATGATGTGAAACAGTGGCACAGGAAAATGCTGGATATCAATCTGAAGGGAATATTTTCTCTGCATGTGCAAAGCAGTGCATTTTGTAGAAGATTATCACCTTTGCAGAGAATAGGTTTGGCTCCTCTCCCTATTATCCTAAACAATGCCAACTTCCACAGGCAAATGTACCTCAGAACTAGTGCATATGTGCAGAATAATAATGAACTAAAAGTAATAACAGTCACCAGAATTTCTGTGTACTTTGGGGGGATTTTGTTAGAAACTCCTCATGAACTGTAGCTCTTTGTTCTGCTATCTAAAGTCTCCACTCAGCTGAGCATCCCACTGATTAACACACTCCCAGTCCCTTGGGTTGTTCTAGAAAGTGTTTCTAGCACAAACCCAGAGCCAGCCGGAGGCGTAAGTAGACTAAGTTGTTGCTTGTGGTCCCTGAGCTAAGCAGGGGGCCACCGAGTATTTTCACAGTATTTGCCACTTTTTTTTTTTTTTGGCTACAAACACAAACTTTATTGTATTTTATTGGGATTTTACACTATAGACCAACACAAACTAGCACACAGTGGTGAAGTGAAAGGAAAATGATGTAGATCTTGCAAATAATAAAAATCTATAAAATGAACACTTCAAGAATGAGCCGAGTTTTAAATTTACTAAATTCATTCAAACATTAAAAATAAAAGTATTATTAATTAATAACAAAAAGTATAACATTTAGCTAACAAATGTCTTAACGTTGGTCACAAGCAGTGCTTTAAGGAACATAATTTGGGCCCAACTTGTTAAACCTTTAAGATGCTGCTTTGAGTGCAAACTGCTCAAACAGTTAAGCAGTGGTGGTTGGTGGGAGACGAGCTTATTTATTTACATAACCACTGTCCTGTCTAAATGTGACTCAGTGCTTTGAACAGAAACCACAAATACCAGGTCAGTCAAAATAAGCAAAAAAAAAAAGAACCCGAAAAAACTAATTATTTCTTAAAAAAAAAAACAATACAAACAAAATTATTTAAAAATGCAATGACATCATTTAAATAATAATGTGAAAATATCTTATATGACAGATTACAACTAAGCTACAATAAGAAAATTTAAAGCTATGATAAAATGCTACATCTTAAGCTTTTTACCCCTAGAGACCATAAGTGAACTAACTTCCAGGTGGCTCCCAAATCAAACTCTGCTGAGGGGCCCACTCAGCCTTGAGCTGGCCTTGAACTCACTTTGCTTTCTCCTTGTTTTCACACCTCATTGAGTTACAGAAAGCTAAATTGTTCATTACACAGATACATAAAAGACAAAACACAATAGAAAAGCACTCCAGCATCACAACGTTTCATGGCCTAAGTTTACCCTGCGGCTATGTATAGACATAGTTTCAAAATGCAACAGATTAACCATGTTTTGGCAACAACACACTTTTAAACTTGACTGCACAAAACCCAACACTGGTTGCACAGTTCATCTCATGGCCTGCAGGGAAGTCCATGAACAGAGATCCCTGCCAAGACTAAGTTCAGCACCACTGCTGTGAACAGCTCCACTGCCTCCTGAGCTTGAAAGCCTGTTTAATCCTTTATGTGTGACGGTCACTTCTCTCCCTTTATCATCTGTTTAAGCTCAAAGCGACATGTTCCCAAAAGTTATTTAGTGAGAGATTAAATCTTGCCTCACAATCTGGAGATCTCAAAGAGGTAAAAAGTCTAAACAAAAAGCAGCAATGGAGGTAAATCTGGCATTAAATAAAAAGGAAGGCAAGCAACCAAAGAGCGGAAGAAAGGAGGCAGGCTCTGGTAAACAAAAAGCAAGAGAGGGGAAACATGAGGGATTGTCACAACATGCTGGATAGGAGTGAATTTTAACTTGAAAATGTTCATTATTAATTTGATCTGTTTTGAGGAAAAATGGATCAGCTCAAAATCTACAGGGGAATATGAGCATCACCTCTGTATCACCTTTTTACAACGACTTAGTACTCACTCAGTACTAACGTCAGACATTTTTTGAGTATGTCTTACGTTATGAAGCCTTTTCAGGCAGACCTTGTTAAATAAATATATCCTATTGAAGCTTAAAACTGCTCTGAGCTTTGAATGTATTCTTATTAAAGGTTTTTTTTTCTTTATGTAACTGCCAATAGACCTGACAGTCTTCTGGCTCCCCCCAGTGATCACTACTTATCTGACATCTTTATGCTGCTCCAGATTAAAATGAAACAAGAGCATGAGGTACAAAAGAGTGTATTTTGTGCATAGTTCTTTTTAGTTTATTACATAAACTTGAACATATCAGCTGTAAGAAGATTTCTGAATGGGGAATGAAACCCTCTGAGTCCCTGCTTAGGTTTACCTGCAGCCAAAGTCACTAGTCTGAATAAGAAGAGAGAAAAAAAGTGAGGCAGCACATCTAAACAAAAGCTGGTACATATTTCCTGGAAAAGTGATGCTTATCAGCTGCCCTCTGGAAAACTGTTATCCTTCCATGTTTGCATAAATACAGTACATCACAGAGGAGTTTTATTTCCATTATAAAGACAGGGCAATGCTTCTACTGTGATGAAGGGCATCAATACCTGGGCAATCTAATGCAACATAAACCAATGCTGCAATGAATATTAGATTTGCTGATCTTTAAGGGTAGTTAAACTCAATGGAATATTGAAAGGATTTTCCACTTTGGTATTAAAAAAATCATCCCAGCATGTATGCCATTTATAAAGTCAGTGTAAAAACTTGATTAGTTTATAAATTGATCATTTGACCTGAAGACTTGTGTTTATTTCAGACTTTGTCATAAATATCATGGTGAGCACTTTACACTGTGCTCCTTTCAAATGACATTGGACGAAATGAAAGGGAATAAAAAGTGGAAGAAGCTAGCTGTATTATGATTATGAAAGGCTTACTGTTGTCAAAGAAAAGTTTTTTCATACTAATTAAACTTCTGTCAACATGTATAAAACTACAAGTCTGTTTCTGAAAATGCAGAGATAATTTAAAAATGCTGTTAAAAGAGTTTAACTTTTTAAACCAATGTGTCTCACAAATTGGTACAGTGTAAAGGCTTTTGAATGGTTTTTCTTCTTTAAGTTTCAAAATGTGGTTGTGCCATCTCTTCTTTTTAACAACACTAACAATTTAGAACTGAGTAAGTCAACTACTGCTATATTTACATATAAAATTTTCTCCTTCCTTTATATTCTAGTGACATTATAAGCGCTTTGCTTTCAATTAGTATAAAATTCTTAAGTTTTAAAAATGTAAAAATTTTTTTAATGACATTGTTCAATCTTTCAGATAAGAAAATAAATTAGATCAAATTACGGATTTTAAACATGTCAACATTTAAATGCACCAAAAGAATTACAGACACATTAAGATTTTGGGAAATAATTTCTTATCAAATTTGTGAAAAATAGATTAAAGAAAATCCAGATTTGACCTGAGAGATGTCCACTGAAAGAGTCCAGTTGTCTCATGGAATCCAAGAGTGCTTAGATATTAGAGGAGACAAGTACTCAAAGATCAGTCTCCACTGTGGCTCATATACTGATGCTGCACATCAGCAATTTAACTGCAGTAGTCCTATGATAATGCAAAGCCAAGCATGCAAGATCAATATTAAAACTATGCAAGAGTCGGTGTCAAGATGAACAAATGGGAGTGGGTGTGATCCAGCGTTTCCTAACTGCATCAAGGCAGTATGAGTTGAAGGTGCGCAGGTTTACACACGAGACTGGAACAAACTAATGTTAACCACCAGATATATGTCAAGGATTCCCCCACAGCAGAAGTTAATTACATCAAAGTGATGACAATCATTATTTTCTATGAAGAGTGAATTTTGTGCTGCACTCATGGGCGTTGAAGATCTTGATTCCATCCGAACTTGTTAGACTTTGTTTGGACTTCAGTGAAACTGGGATAGGACAGGGTGACCCTTTACCGGCAGGAAAATTGACTTTAAAACACTCAAAGAAAGGAAATAAAAGTACATCAGCGTGAGTGACGTTTTAACCGCTCATAATGTATTCTGATTTTAGAGGCTCATCAATCCGTGACGGATGTTGATTTAGGAACAATCTGTTCCCCCTCTGCCACTCTGCCGGCTGTCAGTGCAGCCAAATCAGCCATCAGTCATGTCGCCTTCGCCCTCTGGCCCGCCGTGACTCCTTCAGCTGTCCGACTGGCAGAACACCTGTCTCACTCTGAGTAAAGTGCAGCTGCCATCTAACTCTCTCTCTTCCTGTCTTTCTCTCACTTCCTCTCCTCTCTTTCTCTGTCTCTCTCTCTCTTGCCGCTGCAAATCACAGCTGAAGCACTGAAACGCAGAGTGGACCCGGCCTCATACTTCATCGCAGATCGTTACTGTACCCTCAGGTCATCAATCCGACTGAAAACAAAACAAAAAAATAAATAAAAAATACACACACTTCTGTGCATCGCAAAGTGATTCTATGCAGAGAAGTTCCCAGACTGAAGGCAGAGCTACTTTCTCACTGTCTGGACATTACAGACGGGTAATTAACAAGAGCTGGAGTCTTTAATCAGGCTGATTATTGGTCTTTTACCAAGAGAGGACGTTCCAGGGGAAACAATTAATCTAGCATTGTCTTGTCTAAAATTGTTTGGACACATATACGTGCACACAGGCTTACAATAGAAAATAAATTAACTTTGTGTAACTCCCTGCCCTCTTAAAATCCCTTCTTTATCCTCACTGATACTTTTGGGAAGGCAAGCCTGCTCAGTTGCAATGGAGCACTTAGGAAATGTATAACTTTTACACTACTTTTAAAGATAAAACTTTAAACATACAATGCCTATTTTTTTTTACATACATGAGTCTATTTTATTTTATGCTTTTCTATCTTTAAGCACATAATGCTTATTTTTTTAATGGTCTATTTTACTTAAATCAGGGCTTTTATTTTAGGAGGCTTGCCAATATGTTCCTCACAGAGGCAGACTCATTTCCCAATAATCTGTTGTTCTTCTTATATGATGGAGTAAGGAAGCAGTTAATCTCAAGATCCTCTGCAAAAGGAGGAGGGTGGCATCTTGCCAAGTTTAAGCAGAAAACAAGGAGAAATGAGGAAATAAATCATATGGATTTTATTGAATTGTGCTTACTCACTACTACTGGTGCTGCCTGCAGGGGGAGTACCATTACTGACTACTCAGAGTGTTGGTAGAAAATGGATTCGTAGCTGGACTAAAGCTGCTTACACCAAATATGGACATTTGTCTACCATCTTGTAACACCGGACATGGACATAAAGTTGATGATTTATGACTCTGGTGAGAGTAAAGCCAAGATTTGCTTGATGTTTGAAAGAAAAGGCTCTCCAAACTATCACTGCATTAAAACTGGCATCTAACCATCCAGGACCTGTGGCCATCAAATCAATAGAACATCACTTCTGTTTATGCAACAACTAGAACTGCTTAACCACAATCATCATTTAGTATCAATGTCACTATATCAAAACTGCTTGGATATATAGGCTACAGGTGTGATGCATCAACAAATATTGTCAGAAAATAACCTGAATAATGCAGTCAAGATCCTTCTTGATGCAAATTCAACACATACACATTAAAACATTTAATTCAGGTAGTAATTGAGTTTCAAAGCAACAAAGGCACCAACAAAAAGAAATCTACATATGAGAGAAAATCTCTATCTTGACTATGTATTTTCTAAAAGAGAAAACAGAAATCAATCCATATGATTGATTATGATTAAATATATTTTCATAATAACATCCAAATCGTGCACCAACTAAGATAAGCCCAAAAAGTGTCAACAATAATTTCTATAATTAGTAACAGCATGTGCTGAATTTGATTTTCCAAAATGATCATCCTTGCTGGTGAACTCAATGTCCACATGAACAAGTACAGAAGCACAGAACACATGATTCAGGCAGAATGAAATCTGCTTGACAGCTGCACCAACTCTTGTGCCAGAAACCTGTGGAGTGGAGAGTCCAGCATGATGCATCACATAGATGCGAGCAAAGCAAATTGAGGATGACATACAATCCCGATGTACTAATTGAATCAGATGAAGGCCACTGCCCTACCTACACTGATAAGAGACCGTAACAAGAAAGAAAAATGGCACCTTATGAGCTCCCTAAAGCTAGGGCTCCCAAAAATGTTTGATTTTTATTTATATATTTTTTTTATTCTTCTTGTTCTGCTTTTAATTTTAAAATGTCATGTATTACAACATAAACACTTTCTTTACACAAAAAATATTTATTTATATGGTTGACGTATAAAATGCCAAATGATGAACAGGAAAGTAATCAAAAATCTTGAGAAATGGCTTCATAGTTTTGTACAGATGTCAGCCTTGTATTATACTAAAATATAGCAAATATAACAGACCATTTTAAAATGAAGAATGATGTAGAAACTTTTTCTATGTGTGTACAATTGTAACTGAAAAGAACACAGTTACACTATACTATATATATATATATATATATATATATATATATATATATATATATATATATATATATATTTTAAGAAAAACACCAGAGTGAAGTTGTCTGATTACTTCAAATCAGACAAAATTGGTGTCAAACGTTTGTGCTGGTTTGTGCAGAATTTTTTTTTGTTTGTGCTGCTATCATTTTAAAGATATAAAGAAATGTTTTTTAGAGGTCATCACAGGTCAACCAGCCCCCCCACCTTCTTCAAATCAGACAAAATGGGTGTCAATTAACTCGACTACGTTTGAGGTGGTTTGTGCAGCGAAAATTTTCATTTGTGCTGCTTTGGCTTTGAAGATATTAATAAAAGGTTAAAGGTCAAAAGGTCAACCAGCCTCCCCACTTTATAAAATCAAACAAAATAGGTGTCAATCAACTTGGCTACGTTTGTGCAGGTTTGTGCAGGTTTGTGCAGCAAAGACTTTTCTTTGTACCGCTATCATTTTTGACACCCATTTCGTCTGATTTGAAGAAGGACGGGGGCTGGTTGACCTTTGATGACCTCTAAAAACATTTATTTATATCTTTAAAATGATAGCAGCACAAACGAAAATTTTTGCTGCACAAACGCAGCACAAACGTTTGACACCAATTTTGTCTGATTTGAAGAAGGTGGGGGGGGCAACTTCACTCAGGTGTTTTGTTTCACCTGCAGTTTTTTTGTTAGTCATTACTTGTTTGTGAGTCCTTAAAGCTTTAACTTCAAAGCATTTCTTCCTTCTTTACCTTCAAAGACTCTAGTGTTGCGTTCACAGTATGTTTTTCAGGTCACATTAGGTCATACTGACTCCATCCTATCTATCAACTCTGACTGCATCTGAAAACATTTTATTTTCTCACAGTTGTGAGATTTGGCTGCTCAGCAATAACCTGCATTGCACCTACACTGAGAGAACCTCTGACCAGACAGTGTGGCTTCACAGAAGGCGCTTCTACACACAAATGTTAACTACAAATCTTATAGTCTCAATTTCTTAACTGACAATAACAGAATAGTCCATGAATGCACATTAAATCAGATTTTGACAAATTGGAGCCTTATCAAACTGTGTCATCTTGATTTTGGATGCGATCAACCTGACTTCACAGCTAATAATTCAGTCCATAAAATCACATGTGTGTGTATGGGTGTGTGTGTAAATGTCAAGATAAGTCAATACTGAACTTAAGGTTTCTGTGAATAGTAGTTTGCTTTATAGCCTTTTTTTTCTTATTTACTTATGACTGTCTCATACTGAAAACAGTAGCTTTCACTGCAGTACAATGTAGTATGCTGCTAATTGTCCCTTGAAATAAATTTCTATATCTTTCATATACAATAATAAAATAATTACCCTATAAATCTTATACAACAATCCCAAAGTCCCCCCACAGGCCCAAAGCTGAGTCAATGCAACATTTGTCTCTGAGGTAAAACTTGATTTAATCAACAAAACACACCACAAAGCAGACAAATATACAGATAAACTAATGCCAAAGGTGCAAGTGACTCCTAAGAGGACAAACTGTGTCCTTGGGGAAAACAGCTATAAGAGAAACTTTCTAAAGTAGACTGTCAATATGCACACTGGAGAGGTTATTCAACTTTTCTACACAATCCCTGCAGTCCATTTATAGCATGTCAAGACCCTTATTCTTTTCTGGTTTTAGATAAGGTTGAACTTTTAATCTCACCTCAAAGCAGCTTATGTTTTTATTATAAATTCAGAATCTCAGTCGCCTCCAAATGAAACCCAAAGACACACCCTGGCATTTCCAGGATAATGCACCCTGCAGTAAAATAGTCTTGGAAGACACCACCGTAAAGCTCTCAGAGCTCACCAGATAAAAGCTGCACAGGAAGCTGGAAGAGTGAGGGATGTTGTGCAGCGAAAAGCACAGATATCTTCATCCAGAGGTTAAAGAAAGAAGCTGTCGGTTATTTGAAGTTGTTTCTGTAGTGCCTTGCAAAAGTATCTACCTTTCAAAGTTATTTAGACATGATGTCGCATTGGAACCACAACATAATGTTTTCATGTTTTCATTGTTTCATACAGAAATATCAATGGTGTGACATGTAATTGTATTCAACCCCATTTACGTTTGTATCAATTTTCTTTATTGATAAACAGCACTGATGAACAAACGGCATCATAAACAATTGGGAATACAACAGCTGGCTTAGGGATGTAGATTTGAATACTTAAGTTAAGTCATAAAACAACGCCCCAAGCTTTGATTTAACAGAACATACATAGTTTTAACTGACAGGTTAACTTTGCTAACTTTGGAGGAGCTGCAGAGATGCACAGCTCATCTGAGGCAAAGAAACAACAAGACAACAATAAGTTGTACCCTCCACAAAATGACCTCTTTGGAAACTCTCAAGAAGAAAACCATAGGAAGTCTCATTTATAGTTTGCCACCACCCAGAAGGGGGACACCACAAACATGTTGGTCATATGAGACCAACATGTCTCAGGCACTGATGCGTGTGTGTAAGTATGTCATCTGTTCTTTAAACTTTTTAGATAAGGCTATAATGTGGTTTGAGCTCTTTCAGCATTCTTAATGTTGTCAGACAGGTTTTATTTAAGTTATTAAAAGCCTGGCTCTAAATCATCAATTCATGAGCAATTAAGGAAAGCAATTATATTTTCACACAAGGCTAGATTCATTAGACTAGCTCTTTTACTGTAATAAATTTAATCATCGTTTTGAGTTTACATTACTTGTTTAACAAAGTTTTTCAGTGTCGCGAAAAAAGTAAAAACAAAATAAGACTGTAAATGGGCAACTGTCTTTTTAACAACACTGTAATAGTCACTTCAATTGCAATGAATTGGGGTACAAAACAATAAGTAGGGTGTATTCTGTCAGGAAAGTTTTCTTTTCAACTGAAAAAGAAAACTTTTTCAGTTGAAAAGTTTACCTTGTTTAATATGTTTACAAATTAAACAAGATATGTAATATATGTTTCAAACAATCAATTAAAACCGTCGACATTGGGTTTAGTTTCAACTCAGTGTGTTTAACCAAATGTCTGTCCTGACTTCATTCTTTAAAAAGTATCTTTGATGTTTGCAGTTATTAGCTAACAAACCAATGTGATCTCCCTGAGAGAAAACACAATCAGAAGACAGTAAACGATCTCACCGGACACAACTTAAAAAGTGAAATAATTAAAAAGAAAAGTGAGAAAATGCAGCCAACACGGAAGCTATAAATTTGTTCATTAAGGATGCCACACAGGCAGCAGATGCATATTAAAAAGAGACAAGCAGAGTGAGTCAGAATGAGTTTACAGAGCATCATTTGCAGATCCAGTCCTCGTAAACCGGGCTTACGAGCCTCATAAACTTTCTGTGTGGGTATCAATAGCTTACAAGAGGGTCGTAAGATTGAAGCAGGAAAAGAAAGTTTCAAGTTGTGGGCACATTTTTGCAGCTGTTTAACGATTTAGATGGAAACCAAGCAGAATGGTGAAAAGCAATAAAGATCAGCAGCAGCTTAAAACTGGGAGCTACAAAAGACTAAAAAGCAAAGGTGATAACTGCAGAAACTCAGTTTTACTAGAAGGAAAATAAAAGTTTAATTATTATATCAGTATTCTTCTATTCCTTTAAAGAGTTATCAATAGAGATACACTGGTTTAATAGCAATTGGAAGCTTATGCGTAAATAGAGCTTCATTCATTTATTGTGGTCTCCACAGATATCCTGACTAACAAAGAGATCCCATCTAATTTAGGTTTAATTATTATCTCTGTCTCTTTATTAGTTCTAGTAATCCACATAGATTTTTTTTATTTTAATTCACAAAATTACATATGTTTTTCATTTTGCCAGGAGTTGTGGTTTGTTGCTGGTGAGGATGACGCAGTAGACCCAGGTTAGGGTGAAAATGATGGTTTAATAACGGTAGGGAAGAGAACAAAAGTCCAGGCAGCACAAGTGAGCAAAAGGCAAGTAGCTCTGACACTGGTAGCAACTGGGAAACTCATATAACTGGACAGCAATGACATGACATGTAACTACGACCCAACAGGGAAACACAGACACACGTGGGATCAAATACACAGAGGAGTAGTCAGGCTAATGAGGGACAGCAGGAGACAATTAAGGGCAAAAACGCAACAACACAGAAACTCAATTGACGTGAAATATACAAAAAAAAAAATAATCCTTACACATTTCTCTTCCAGCTACACATTTAATGACAATTAAAAGTTTGGGCCTGCAGGGAACAATAAATTTGTAAGGTTCAAAGATGTTTAAGTTTTATTGTGTAATTTGGAAGAAATAAGACTCTAATGAACCAGAACATCAACTGGTTTTAATAAGAGATTTTTGAAGATATGTAAAATATAGTTCAACTTTTGAAAATGAGAAAGCTAAAACAGCCATCAGCTTCAAAAATAATGTGGTTAACTTAATATGTGGTTTAACAAATGGAGCAGCTACTTTTTTTTTTTTTTTTTTACATAGGGTCAGGTTAGTTTTTATGTCTTTTTCCCTAATAAATGACATAATTTTTTGGAAATGTGTTTTGTGTGATTACCAAGGTTAATTTGTCTTTTCTTAAACATTTTTTGATGATATAAAGCATTTAAGAATGTAAAAAAAAAAAAAAGCCAAAATAAAAGAAATATTTAAAAGGGCAGATACCTTCTACTTGTTCGTGCCAATTGTTCTTATAAAAAAGTTACTCGACGGAGAAAATTTAATGCTTTACTTGGTCACTGCATTATTTTTGCCAAGTTATCAATCTGAAAAACGTTTTTAAACATTGTGCACGCAATTCGCAGACATACAATGCAAACAATAAGAAAGATCAACTTATCTAAAGTCTATATGCCAATAATTTAAATATGCTCGTGCAAGTAACTACTCAAAACCACCAAACATTTTAGCTTAAAAATCATCAACCAGTAAGAATCCTAATTTAAAGAACTGCTATGGAAAAGAATTAAATAAAAGGTTCATGAGAAATAAAAACCTTAAAATCATCCCACAGTTGCTTTTCTTTAAAGGAAACAGATTCAAAATAAGCTGATGAGCAGCACTGATGAACAGTGGAAAAGTTGCAGCTACTGCTGCATCAGCCTCTCCTGAACACAATATGCAATGCATTAAATATTTATCTAACACTTACAGCACAGAATTTAATATATGTACAACTTAAACTCTGATGGATCTCAAAGCAAGACTCAAGATATATTGTTGTTTAAATATATGTACAATACTGCACAATGTTTATAATAAAATCAACATATAGAAAGCAAGTTTTCTCTGCAAATATTTGACAATGTCACTTATTTGGAGAGATTCATACAGCACGAATCTTTGTCAACTAGCATAAATTTCATGAGATGCCCAGAATTAATGTTTAAAAATACAGACAAGATCTCAAGTTTGGTAAAGTGTCCAACACAATCTTGCGTCAATATTTAATGTGAATTATTTTTTTAAAAAAGCTGAGTAAATTTGGGGAACTTAGAAGCGCTACTTGAAATTAGTAACAGATAATACTGATGCAGCCTGAACGCTGCCAGTTCTGTGGGGATTTCTGTGTTTCTTTTCTCAACTCAAGTTCGTGTCAAAGCAGATGCATATCTCCGGCCCGGGCTGCCTGAGCGAATCAAAATCAGCTCATGATGGTTTATTGAATTCAGACACAGACACAGTTGTCACCCTTGCTCTCTGAGGATCCTGCCAGGATCTGGTAAAATATTCGTCCCTGCAGAGCTTCAAAGTGTTTCTACCAACACCTGATACCAGGAATACTGCATCTTTAATCAGATGGCAAGTTCAAAATCAGAAGTACTCAGAAATACTGGACTTGTTTAAAACAGAAATTTACTTAATATTCTTCCATTTAAAAAAACATATTTGATATGTTTCTTCCAACCAGGATAGTAACACACTATATTACATATTTTATAGTTATGTTTAATGTGAATTCTCAGATGCTTCTTATAAATTTGTAATTTCTTGTATATTCAAAACAGAATACATCTTTGTTAAATTACATTTTTTTTCTGTCACTTTTTATTCTCATTATATAAACATAAAAAAGCTATTTTAGTACTTTTTGGCTACATACATATTTTTTTAAGGAAACCTCGGCTGATTGTGAACCTTGAAACAAGTTGTTTCACTAGTCTTTTTTTTTTTTTTTCTTTTTTTTTTTTTACGTTTCTGTAAAGCGGAAAATTTACAAAAATAAAAACAAAACATATGACGATTGTGTGCCATCTAACATCTGCAACATAAATGACATAAATGGCTTTTAGACTTTTAGATGTCTTCAGACATTTAGGTGTCTAACGTGTCTTCACCTTAGATAAGAAAGAGGATTTAAATGACTTTGGTAGCTTCCAGGGAAAATTGCAAAGTGGTTCAAGGTGAAAGAAAGGCAACAGTGGCTCAAATAACCACTATTAAAAGGCAATGTACACAAATATAATTTCTGAACATGTCAAACCTTGAAAAATATAGGCTACAGTAGCTGAAAACAAGTGCCACTATTGTCAGCTAAAAACTACTATTCCCACAAGTTCACCATGATAGAAACAGCAGATTACAAAAGTATTCCCTGGGCCAATGGGTCTAGATTTCAGTTGCCACATTCAGATGGTAGGCACAGAATTTGGTGTAAAGAACATGAAAACATGGATCCTTCAGTCATTCAAAAGCGTAGACTGGTGGAGATAGTGTAATGGTGTGGGAACATTTTAGGGCAACATCAGCTGAGCATGCTTTAAATGCCTTGCTTAAGTTGGTTGCCGACCGTGTTAATTTCTTTAAAGCCCCTGAATATTTAACTTCTGATGGTTACTTCCAGCAGGATGATGCAGCATATTACATTTTCAAAAGAATCTTGAACATGACAATGAGTTCACTGCAGTCCAATGTCCTCCACAGTCAGCAGATCCAAATCCAACAGAGTCCTTTCAGGTTATGGTGGAATAAGAGATTGGTTTCATGTATATGCAGACAGCAAATATAATCTCAATATGAACCAAAATGTCTGAGAGAGGCTTCCTACATTTTGACAAATCGATGTCACAAATTAAGACTGTCCTGAAGACAAAACAGAGTCCAACCCAGTAATAACGAGGTGTACCTAATTGTTTGGCCGGTGAATAGTGTCTCTCAACTAAGTTGTAAACAGCAATGCAGCAGTAATTAATTAATTAAAACACAAACTTGTCTTACAATACAGAATCAGAAAGACCTAAACTTAACATTTGACAAGTTGAACAAATACAGGCTATAATTTGGTGCCCACCAGTGTCAATGATTACAATGGGAGCTGTCATCAAAGTGCTCATTATATCATCAGAGTTCTTTTAAAGCTAAATATTTAAATAAACAGCCGTGCCACTTTTTCAAGACCTCCTACAACATTTTTTTTTAAGTTTCAGCTAAACATGTCCCTCACTGCCAAACTGCAAAGATATATAATTAAAAAGAGGCTCAAATGATAAACACGTAATTGAAAGGAATTAGCACTTACCTTCCAGAGTTTCTCCACCCGTGACAACTTGTGTGTTTTCATTTTGCCAGAGAGGCAACGACGTGTGATGTGGAAGCAGCAAGATAAGGTAAAAAGCAACAAAAGAGACACACCTCAGGAGACCACTAAGAGTAACCCCAGCATCAGCATCCACACTCCGCGCAATTAGACAAAGTGTGTTTGCGTGTTCATGCGCGTGTTGTCCCTGCGGCCTGTTCCTAACTCCAACATTGCCCCGGTTCTCCCCAGAAAAGAGCATAAAACCCGACACCTCCGCAGTCACAGTGGAGGAGGTCGGATCACTGAGGGAATATCAGGCGTTTCGGGGCTGCTGCCGCTCGTACGCGTTCCTGCAACACAACGCCGAAAGGAGAGTGAGGAGTGCTGCCAGAGCGCTCAGGCCCTCCACAACAATCAGCACTGAACCACTTACCTGGGCCATTAGCTGCATCTTGCCTTCAGCACAGATCAGCATTACACACCACACAGAGCTTCTGCCAATTTATGGAGCATTTCTAACAGTCGAAAGTCTCTCCTCAATTTTCCCTGCCAGCAATGTTTTCCTCCACAATACAAACTTTCTCTGTCCTTTTAGAAGCTCGTCTTATGGGGCTGGAATGGATGCAGGGCTTTCAACGTGCTGACGCAGGCAGTCTGTGTGTCCCTGAGGAGCTGATACCTGTAAGGTGTCCCAAAACTGTACACATGATCTGCACCCGCAAGGCTTTGCAGGAATGATAAATACACCGTGTGATGTGACAACTCCATGTTAAGCTTCCTTGGCTTATAAATTATTAAAAATCAAAGACGGCAGAACATTTCTCCTAAGAGAAACAAAAAAATCACAGAAAAACTTTAAATAAACTATTTTAAAAAAGCTTTACGTGGAGATTATACCATCCAGACCCTCTGGCAAAGGTACTGAGGTCTTGACTGAATTGATAAGCCTTGGACATCTTATGTGACTTTGCATAACTTACAAATGACAACGTCACAGCTGCAAAATACCATCATAAACAAATGGGCAAATTTAGAAAATATATTCCAACATTGCAAAAGCAAACCTGGTGAGCAAAAAAACATCAATCCAGGAAGCTCGTCACTCCTGTTTTAGGTCATTTGACATCCTGTCAGCTCTCAGAATACTGAATCACTCAACAGTGCTCCCCACCAAACAGTCATTATTTCCCACAAGCGAGCCATACGCTGAACACCTCAACTGCCAGCTTGGAGTGAGGTGAGCCGCCCATGAATGAGCTCTGAGCCTCATTCAGACTCTTGAGTCTGGATTCAGAGGAATCCGTGAGAGAAATATCGACTGGAGATGATTATTTTCCTGCTGCAAAAGTGATGAAATACAAACTATGTCTTCAAAGAAAGTAGTTCAAGCTGACGTGCGGCTGTACTCAAATCGAAAGCCCACAGGTAAAAGTGGATACATGCAACACATTACTGCTAAAGTAGATAGAGAGAACAGCTTGGAGATAAAGTAGAATACCACAGCCAGAAACCCACCTTCATGGCAAGAGGGACAAATGGTCCTGTTCCTGTCACTCCTCTGAAGAGTAGGATGCGCACATGGGTCCAACAAGGACGCAGACTGAAAACCTATCTCATGTGTTATTCATCACAAGACTAAAACAAGAGCCTTGAGGCAGAAGAGGGCCCTCTGTGCCATCATTTAAACCAACAGGAAGACCTGAAACACAATACCAAACTTAAACTTGTTACACGGGATCCAAAAAGTAGATAATAGTGGAATTCCAGGGTGCTGAGTTCATATTACAGATCCAGGAATACTTTGGCTTTACATAGATAATTAATCTGACATCAGATAAAAGACTGATGTCTTTTAACATATTTCCTCTTTTATTCAACAATACAAAACCAACAGCAGTTTCAGTCCGGTCTCAATCTTTGGACAAGAACTGCTTCTACTTTAAGTACCAGTTAAATCCCTTGTGATGATCTGGGATTAACCAAACTCCTGTTTCACATTCTAACTAAATTAGGGCCACAGTCTTCTCATCGGCACACAACTTTATTATTGTAGTTGATTTGAGTGTTATTATCCTTCTTCTCAAGAACTACAAAGATTTTCTAAAACACTTAAATAAAAATTTCTGCCAGGTATTAAAGTCTTGCAAAGATTAAGCCAAGCAAGCCTGCAAAAAGACATCCCTGACCATCTTTAATGTCGTTGGTAGCCTATGAATGTGTCTACATCTCAGTTCAGACACACGGATGCTTGTGTGCATCCGTGTGTCTCTTTGGGGGGGAATATTATGCCAGGGCCAATAAGCGAATCTGCCTCTGTGACACAACACATTACTGCTGCCTGGTCTCAGCCCAGAAGGGGAAAAAAAAAAAGTATGAAAGGACTCAAGAGGCAGTATAGCTACAGCCGCTGCTGTAATTCCAGCCAACAGAAATGTTGTTGACAAAAAATTGACTACTCTCTCTCTCTGTTATTCAAAAAAGATATTCTTCCACTTTTATTCGAAAAACAAAGATTAGTAAACATGACGGGCTGCGGCACCTCTTGCTTTCTGGTTTCTTGTCACACTCATATGGTGGCTTGCCCTCTCACCTGCTCGAATTAAATGTCAGAGTTGAGCACAGTATTGGTGACTCGGGCAGAAAAAGATTGTTTTCTGTAGCCTCAGGTCAACGCATGTTTGATGTGACTTCATGATTGTATAATTTTTTTCAATCCCTTTGAGATGTGACACTATCACTCTTCTCCTGGCTCAATATTGGATCATTTAATTACATGACTTTATTTACAGAAGCTATCTGGGACAGCAACACTCTTTATGTGTTGGAGTAAGAGAGGTAATATAAAGATAACAGGGAGGAATATTCCCACTGCTGGTGCTGTATAACATGTATAGTCCTCCATTGACTGTAACACAACAGTCTCTAGTGGTAAAGTGGACACAGTGCATGCAGCTCTGGAAAAATTGCTTCCTGTATCTAAAACATCCTCTGAGACATGTACATGGAATAAATCTGTTACTGTGGAGGGCAGGATTTATATAACAAATGCACGCTAATGGTTGATGTGCAAAACTCTTGAAACACTCCAAAGGCACAAGATGTTACAATTTGTGTGGTTCCTCTAGCTGTATCTCAAAAATGAATGCAACCTGATGTTATAAAATAAAAATCTAACATGGACACAATAGGCGAAGACGATGACATGAAGCAAGCTGGGTTATATTTAGCTAAATAAAAGTGTTTAAAAGCAACAAAAACCTTTATGGTCCTCTAAGAAGTGAACTACAAAAGAAGGAACAGCAGATCTGAGTAGTATCATTAAGATGACGCAAATGAGTTTGAACAAAATAAGACTTTTTTTTTTTTTTTTCAACCAGCTCAAACTAGTTGAAGCATAAATGAAACATAATAGCAGGCATTCGGAGTGTAATGTGAATGAAATTGATCTAAAACTCTCACATGGATGCTTAATGACACCTCGCAATGTTATTTCACCTGATTTTAAGAGCAGGAAATGTACCACAGGAGAATAAAGCTCACCATCATTAGTGGATAAAGAGACTTTTACTGCATTGAAACACTGAATGATAGTACCTGTCTGCCTGCGTAATCTTACAGTAAATCATAAAGAGATAGAGAGACATTAAACGGAGAGACAGACAGCCTGCTGAGATGCTACTGACAGGTCTGCTGAGGGGCTGGAGGGGATCAGGGAGAGAGAGGGATGATCGATGGCGTTTCACCAGAGCACAGAGGTGCTGGGCAGGGGGATGGACAACCTGTTGAGATGCTTTCTGGAACTGAAAAGCAAAGATCGATAGTGAATAAGTCTGTCAGCGAGGTCTAAAACACATGAAAAGAAGAGAGAGCATATATCAACAAATACTTATTCAGGGATTTATTACAAAAAAACCCACATGTGATCATCTCTGGGGATGGTATTTGCCGTGACACGAGCAGGGGAAAGCTGTGTCATCTCCAGATGGCGTTCTGAGCCACCAGCAAACTGCAGCGTGTGTATGAATGGTCTGGTATTTGATACATTGTAAGGACCATTTTCCAAACACATGCTACGCTGTGGGGACCGATTGTACAGTTTGGGGATCAAAGAGGAGAAGTGCTGTTTTAGGATTAGGAATTAGGTTTAGGACTAAGGTGTGATGTGCATTGGATTTAGGAGTAGGCATGAACTGGTGATGGTTAGGTTAAGGGTAAGGATCAGAGTTAGGCTATAGAAATTAATAAAGAATGAATAGAAGTCGATGCAAAGTCCTTGTGAAGATAGAAAGACATACGGAGTGTGTTTGTGAGTCCACAGGGCTCACAGCCTCGCCCTCCCCACCTTTGCAACCATGGCAACATTGAGCAGGAAGTCCTGCTGCGGATGCTTTGTTGTCCTGCGGGGAGCAGCTGCAATGGGTGACAGCATGTCTGCCTTCAGTGGCCTTTACCAAATACTGGCTGAAATGTTCAGCAAGCTCTAATGTTTTGATTTCAGATTTGGATTTGTACTTGTCACTCTTTCCAAAGCACAATACTTTGTCTTTGTGTCTTGGCTTTTAGTTTGGTGTTTAAAAGGTTGGGACTCTTTTGTACAGGAAAATTAAGTTAAGTATGCAAATAATAAGATTTCTGATGGTGATCTTTTTTGTTCACTTCCTATCATCGATCAACATGAGATGAAAGTGTGCCACCTCACTCTTTCTTGTTCACATCAGCTTATCTTATCAATTCATCTGTAAGGTCCTAACAAGAAAAATACCTTTTGAGTAATCTTTTTTGTATTTTGGAGGGATTGTATTTAAGCAACATAGAAGGGCAACTGATACACTGTTTTCAAAATAAATTGAAATGACATATATGAATTCAAGCATTTATATCTTTATTTTTTTTTGCAACCTCAAGTAGGTTTTCTTCTTTCCAGCTTCCCATCTGCTTTGACCAACATCTGTGTTCATTATGTGTTCAGTATGTGTGGTGTTTTCAGGGTGATGTTCTCCCACATGTTTACTATTTCCTCTTTATTGATTGAGGCTTGTAGACTTCTTATGACTTTCTTTCAACCGTGGGTTTCTTTTTGCTCTTCTTCCTTGCATAGTTAATAGTTGTCAGTTTCACCTGAGCTGTGGTTCTCAGCAGCTCTTCCAGATTTACCATGACCTTCTCATCTGTTTCTTTGACTAATGGTCTCCTTGCCCAGCATGTCAGTTTAGGTGAACTGGCCTGTCTTGATAGCTATGCACTAAACTAAAGCCACAACTTTATTCCTTCTTCTCTAGATGAATGAACAATGCTCTGAGCAGCAGCTTCACAACCAACCTATTGGGTGGATCTGTTGGGTTTTTTTTTATGATATTTGTCAGAAATATTCTCTAAAAAATTCCCAGGACTTTCAGAGCACATCTGTGTTCATGCTGAGATAAAATTACAAACAGATGGACACTATTTATTAATTTGGTAATTGATGATTAAACCTGGTTTTGGAGTGTCAGAGTAGAAGGGGCAGAATATAAAATCATGCAGCACTTCAATTATGTTTTTTGCATAAAAATCTCAAAACATGCTTCCTTTTCCTTTCATTTCACTAAGATGTGCCACCTTGTGTCGACAATCATAAAATACACTTTGCTTTGCGGATGTATAACAGCCCATTTTAAATGGTTCCAGGGGTGGGAATACTTTTGCAAAGCAACATGTTTTACTTTTGTAGGTGTAAATCTAAGTCTATTATTTATTAGATCAGACTTTCTAATCCTGAAAACTATAATCATCTTATTTAATGGCTATGTTTAGGTTTCTGTGTGTTTTTTGTCTTCTTCTTTTATGATAAGCTGTCCAACATAAAATGTTTTGTTTTTGTTGACAGCGGGAACTTTTTTTTTCTTTTTAAACATCCCTCTGGCTTGTTGTGCCTTCATCAAACTTCACTTGAGCAGCACACTTATTTTTAGACAGCAGTGGCTTTGCCTTTCCAAATCTGTCACTCAACAGCACTGTTCTTCAGTGTTTGTCTGATGGCGGACTCATTCATAAGATCATTAGAAAACATGAGAAATCATTTTTATCTGCGTAGATTAGAGATTTTATCTGATGAAAATCAATCAGAGCAATCACAATTTCTAGTGTTCTTATTCATAAAATACTTCCAATATTCTTACATTGTGAGTAACAGACTTGAAGAAATGTCTATACATGAATGTTTTTGGACTACGGGGGGAAGTCGGAGTACCTGGAGAAAACCCACACATGGGACAACGTGTAGATCCATGCAGAAATGTTACGGGCAAAATTAAAACCTAGAACGTGCGAGGCAACAGCTCTAACAAGTATTCTTTGTACTGACTTGCTAAATAATCCAGTGCCATTTTAAATTAATTGTAGAATAAATACGTTACAGATTTTATTGTGAATACATTATTAAACCAGGAAGGACTGTGGAGATTTAAAATATAGTTTATAATATAATCCCGCCAGGATGACAGCAGCTCGAAAGCAGCACTAAAACAACACTACTGAGATTCATAGTTTAGCACACCGGAGCACACAGGTTTGACCTGTCACATGCAACGACTGCTGTCCTCCAGATTGCTCAAAAATGTCCTTGTGAACTTTTTAGAGTTAGCCAGAACAATCTCTTATCCCTCCCAAGTAGCATCTCCAAATTTCCACAACATGAATGCATATATGCTCAAAAGAGTCTTTTCTTAATGTCTGTCAATATGTGTCAATGTTTTCTTTTATGAACTATATAATAGATAGTTTTAGAAATGGCAATTTGAAATAATGTAAGCCTACATGTAATTAGTTTTAAATTAAAGAGGCACAAATCATTAAATCTAAATTGTGATTGCAATTTCTTTTTTGCATCATCACAACTCCAAAGCTTTGCTTGGATGCATTATTTGTCAGGATCTGACACCACAAATGTCACGAATTCATCATCTGCATGGTAAAAATATATCTGACCATTTAAATGGACTTTAACTGCCCTCAATAGTCAAACTAGGAGTATTTCTACGGTTTCTGATGCTGGAGCTCATAGAGAATGCTGGGAACACAGTGATATAGTGAAGAAAGAAAAATGCCTTAAAAATGAGCATTATTCACAATCGATTCCACAATTTTCAGCAACACTATTAAAATATGTCATTGAAATCAAGTGGCCCTGCTTTATAAAATAAATAATTTGTGAACCTGTATTATTTTGAACTTGATGATTATCTACCTGGCAGGAACAATCAGTGTAAAATCACAAAGACGCTGTTCAGATGAAAATAATAAAAAAAAAAACAGAACTGTCTCTTACTAAATTATTGACAATATTCATTAACATTATTAATAATATCTTCACAGAACCTAACTTCAAAAAATCTAAACCAAATCTTTACTGAAATTACTCATGAGTAGCTCTTTGATTAATAATAAAAACGTTCTTGGTTATGGGCTTTTCAATAATTTTCTTACGTCAATCAAATTTTAATTATAGTGTAAATAACTGTTCATCCTACATAAGTATAAATCTTCAGAAATATACAGTCATTTGTTTGCTTCTTTAATTTACTATAGAGATTGCTGGATGAAAAATAAAATTTGTCATTCAGACAAAGCCTCGTAATCTTTCTTTTTGAAAGATTACGTGGCTGACCTGTTTATGATAATTAGTATTTTGAAGCATAGCAACACTACATATTTAGAATTAGTATTACTTTAGACAATAACTTTTCAATTAAAACTGTATTCATTCAATCATGCACAACATAAGCCACCATCACTCCCAGTTTTGCATCTATCTCACACAGTTAAAATGCACAACCATCCCTCGCTGCACTGTTGAGAGAGCTTTGGCGTCTCCGGGCAGATGATCATTCTGGATTAGCGCAGCCCTCAGTGAGCAGTCATCACCTGAAGAAAACTTTTAACCTCAATGCAGAGATAATAAGGACAGCCGGATGCTTTTCGCTGCCTTCTTTTCTTTTATCTGGCTGCTCTTGTTGAGCTCCGTCTGCCTGACTTATCTCAGTTGCACATCTCAAAGGAAGAACAGACCTGAGCTGAGACTCTGGAACTGGGCCAAAGTCTCTCGCTCAAATCTGGAATATCTCTGAGCAGAAGGCGTATGAGGATAGGCAGAATGTGCGTCTGAAATAGAGCGCGTGTCTGTTAGCCCTGGGCGATCTCATGCAATGTGATTAAATTTCACTTTTAAGTCTAACAGTCTTTACAGTTGTGCCTTGCTTCTTTTACTCGTAATTTCCAACTCGCAGTACCTTATTTTACAATTATTATGTTATTTTCTTTCTATAATCTAAACATGCAACTTACTGGCATTGATTAGAAAATGACAGACGCTTCCAAAGAGTAAGAAATGCATAACATTTTAAAAACACATTGGGGGTACAGAGATCTAAAACAAAACATTAGTTTCTGTATCCAAATTTGTAAACTGTCTGTCTATCCATCCGTCCATCCGTCTGTCTATGATCCAATCCACTTGTGATTGGATCATGGGGCTGACATCAGGCATCCCTCTCTTCACCAACCCTGTCTAGCTCATTGCAGGAGCAGGGAAATCCTTGGCTAGCTTGGATATAAACTCCTTCAGTGAGTTGTGGATCTGCCCTAGGTGCTCCTCCCGGTGGTATATGCCTCTAAAGAGAGGAGAACAGGAAGCATCCTGATTAGATGCCTGATTCACCTCACCTGATACCTTTCGACAGAGAACCAATCCCTCTACTCCCAGCTCCCGCTTCTCACCCTATGAATGAGTCCAGTGACTCTTTGGATAAAGCTCTTTTCAGCCACTCGTATCCAGGAAGAAATCGGATCAACCTTTCACAGATTGCAGAGATGGGCAACACTGAGCATCTGGTAGTTGAGCCTTGTCATAGCATGGGCCTCCGACCTGCTGGATGTGACACGGAGGTCTGGTACCATGGTCAGGTGGTGGTCCATTAACATATTTTTATTCCTATTATGGGTCAATCTGTCCTTATCTTAATTTAGACCAGAAAACTGTGTTGAAAATTTTACTTTTAACCCTTTATACACCCTGTTTGAACAAGGCTTGATTAAGTCTAACAATTATTCAGCCACATTCAAGATCAGTAAACATTTTCATGTGAACTTTTCAACCACATTTTCTGTTGCTTAAACATAAGGCAGTGTCTTTTCAATGGATTTTCAACACACTTCTGCAGAAATAGATCATAAATGGTTTGCATTAATTAGCCCCCTTTAACTCTATTGAGACTTTAAGTTCTCTATTTGTTTTTTAATGAAGCATGCACACTTGCTGTCACTTATATGCCTGCTTTTTAAACAGCTTTATGGAGATGCACTAAGGATCCCCCTGCAAACTGAATCCCACCCCCATGATTCCTGTATAACATGGACACATCAAACAGGTATCACTGTAGCAACAATAACAGGCAAGGTAAAAAGAGGAAATTAAAGTGCTTCTCCAGAATCATTTTGTTGTTTAAGACAACAGCCTTGGGGTAGAAAACAAGTCATTTATTTGCAGCACGCCACCCTGACAATAAGGTGGCCCTGAGGGAAATGAGCTTTCACTAATGACTACTAATAGTTACACATGGATACACAGCTGTCATTATTAAGTCACAAGCAGCAAGAGGTCTGTTGGAGCTGTCTTTGGAGAAAAAGGGACTGTTTTGTGTACAAAATACAGACACAGGAGAAAATTAGGGCTGAAAAAAGCATAGTAATTATTATTCAGTAATGTTCACACAAGCTGTCAGAGACTTTTAGCACACGATCAAAAGAGGGAAATATGATTTATGAGCCTACTTGTTTCTATTCAGTTAACACAACAAACTGGCAGGAAAAATATATCGCTTGCTCACTTGTCTTTCTTTTTGTTTATTTGAATACTGTTTATTTCTGTCTTAAAGTGATCCTAATTATTCTCTCAGTGGGACTTAATTAAAGAATGGTGATTAAACAGGTGAGAAAGAAAAATTTGATGCATAATTGTTTTTACACAGTGTTGTGAAAAAGTATTTGGAACGCTACACATTTCTTCTCTTTTTGCATTTTAATCTTCCTTGAGATGGATCGTATAATCAAACTATTTCAATATCAGACTAATTCAACCTGACTAAACAAAGAGCAGTTTTCAAAAAAAGTATTTCATTTATTAGGGGGGAAGCTGGTCTAGCGAGAAAGTAAACAATCCCTACGACAAATAACTGATGCTATCAGCCTTAATTGATTACTATGTTTACATCACTGTGGAAGAATTTTGCTCCAGTCTTGACCGAATTGTTTTATTTCAGCTACAAATGGGGGTTTTCAAGCATAAAAGGTCTATCCCCCAACAGTGTGCTCATTGGATTTAAGTCTATACTTTGACTAAGCCATTTAGTTTAAATCATAATTTGAAACAGTTGTTTGTATTTGATCAGTTTATCTTAAACTCATGATCTACAACATCTAAATGTGACACAAAAATAAAACACGAGACATCTCTGAGGGTACAAATACGTTTTTAACATAGCAGAAACTGACCTCGATCATAAGGGTTTCAAATATCAGCCCCAATTGTGAAGAAACAGAAATGTTTACATTTGCCAATGATAATCCAACCATAAAGGTTAATGTAGGCAGGATCCTGTCAGAGCCCCTCAGGCTTTGATCTGTGGGCAAAATATCTCAATGTTTAACCTTTAGGCTTGGCAGTTAATTAGGTTTGTGTTTGCAGAAAAGAAAGTGAGGAGGAAAGTCTAACCTATCTGTGACTCTGGATTTAACACCAAACCCTCATGGATGCATACAAATAATCAAAACAATTGATCAATTTCACAACAAACACAAAAGTCTCTCGGAAGCCCAGAAAAAATATGCAAATATCACAATTGTTTGCAAAAAAGTAATTTCTGTTATTTGTGTCCTTAACTTAATTTGAAGTAACATCATTATTTCAAACATAGCCTGAAAAGGGCTAAATTCAGATCAATGAAAAGTGAATCCTGACAACTATTTGAGTTATTGTTTCTGCTTTTCCATCCACAGTATGAATGAAAATACCAGCAGTGTCTTAAATCTTTAGCCAAGACCTGTTTTGGAAATGGAGCTCCATGAAATGGACTTCCCATCTCCGAAGGCACAAGGCAATTTCATGCTCCACCACAACTCCAGGGAACCTCAGCAGTGAATGTCACCTCAAGGTTAACAGCCTAAACTTAAGGAATATCTTGGAAGTCCAGCAGGGCAATAACAGCTGTAAAATCCAATCTCAAGGTTGTTAAAGGGAAAAAAACGAGTTTTAATGAGCCAGCATTGAAGGAATGAAGAAAGGATCTTCCTTCTTTTTTTTTTTTTGCCTGCTCTGTGTCGAGCTCAGCTGTTCTTCTTGTTATTGATACTGACGGCTACAGAGTGTGAGTACTCAGTCTGTTGCCAGCCTACTCACTAGACTAACAGGGATGAATAAATCAAAGGAGCATCAAAGATACATATTTGTTCAAGGCAGGAAACTTTTTTTCCTCTGCAAGCAAGCAGAGCAAACCAAAAGCATTCTGCAGTTTTGGTTTGTTGGTTGATACCAGGGATGGTTAATTAGTAAATACCTCTGCTCTATGCTCCACCAACTTCAGAGAAAGTTACAAAAAAGGTATTTGGATAAGAACAATTTTGATTGCTAAAGAATATAATTAAAATGTTGTTTTTATACTGTGCTTGGTAGAAACTGTCTAAGATATACACAACAAGCTTTATACAGATCTTTCTAAATGTATTCATACCCCTGATACAAACAGCCAACCCAAAGGAAAGCCTAGAGCAACTAGTTGCCTTCAGACTTCACCTAATTAGTAAATAGAGTGTAGCTGTGTGACATTTAATCTCAGTAAAAACACAACTACTCTCTGAAGGCCTCAGATATTTCTCAGGCAGATTAGTGAGCAAACAGCATCATGAAGACCAAGGAACACACCAGACATGCCAGGTCAATTAGAAAACTAAAATTCAGACAAAGACGACTATTAGCTGTATGTTCCACCAGTCCTTTTTCAGCCTGTCTGACTGATCATTAGCTATTTTTTGTAAAGACTTTTTTACTCTTTTTAACAGCTTTTTCACATTTCTGTATTTTTAATCGTGCAGTGTTCATTTGAATTGTTTCTTTAGTATCGGTTTTTACCTTTATTTTGATTGTTATGTTCTTTCTTTAGTCTGTGTAATCTGTAAACTGGATTACAGATCTGGATTGGAGTTTGTCTTTTTTTTTTTGTTTGTTTTTTGTTTATTTAGTTGTATATGTTCAGCCTTCTCATTTGTTTTATTGGTCCATACTATGTTTGAAA
Source organism: Alfaro cultratus (assembly GCA_903066825.1). Taxonomy (NCBI): domain Eukaryota; kingdom Metazoa; phylum Chordata; class Actinopteri; order Cyprinodontiformes; family Poeciliidae; genus Alfaro; species Alfaro cultratus. Next base: position 28,622 of record CAEFZX010031998.1, read on the forward strand.
GGTCTTCATAAGATCACTTTAGTTATTATTAAAATAAAGACATACCAAAGCCAAACACTGCTCTGCAGAAGAGCACAAGGCACTTCCTTGGGCAAGTTATCTCAGAAAGCACACGCCAGAATATCAAATGTATTTTGCCTGAGCCGGGTGGATTAGTGTTAAAAATAATCCAGATGCCCCATATTTTCTAAACAAATCACGGAGTGATGTAACAAAAAAAGAGACTTCTGCCACTGTGAAGTACTGTGCAGCTTCAGGACCACGGTTAGCACCACAAAGAACTCAGAACCATCACAAACCCCCGGAAAATGCACATTTATGTGCACATGTTAAGAACTGCAACAAATAGAGAGTGAAGTAACTTGGATAGGAAATTATCCACGTTTAACTGAGACACACAAAGTAATCGCTCAAACAAACCACAAGGCAAGAACCTGTAGACTTATCTGCAAAAACATGTTTAAGTTTCAATGACTTTCTAAAGGGAAAATACCTAAAAAAAAAAAAAAAAAAAAAAGCACTTTTGGGATCATTACAATCTGTCAGTATGGTGCAAATAAACAACAAGTGTCTTACATCCTCATCTTCCCGTAAGCACTTTTTCCTGTACAGGACGTGAGCTCGGCCCTCGGCTCCCTGGTGAGATGACTTGGTTCCGTTCTCGTCGTCTGCGACCTGTCCTCCGAGAAGGTGGCTGGCCTCAGGTGGGTGCGGAAACGAATTGGTCGTATTGATCTTCCCGGTGAATCTCTGATACAGCGAAGCCATATCGGTGCTGCGTTTTCTTTTTAATCGGGTTAAAAAACACTTTACAGCATGGCAGCGTTGCAGATGAGTCTTGCGTTGTTCGTTTTGTATTAGTTTTTCGAGCGCTTAGGAGATACAAAAAGACAAAAGGGAAGGCAGTTTTACCTCTGATAAGATGAGGATGTTTGGCTTATTATTAGGCGCCCACAGATGGTATTGGCAGAGGACAAACAAAGTGATGAACCGATAATAAACTGAATCCTTTGTAGACGTGCTTTCCCCTTTGTCCAGGCGCACGGCGGATGGTCTCTTGAAGGTGTCAATAGTTGCCCTCTTTTGTATTCAGAACACGTTGTCTCCTGTCTTCAGTTTCCTGATGCCTCCTCACAGCCAGATAGCAGGCGGAAGCGCTGAGTTTCCATCAGATATTCGATCCTCAGCAGACCCGGAGGGATTGTCCAGAAAAACAAAAGAGCCGAAGATAATCATTCGTCTCTTTTGGCTCTAATTTTCCATCGCTGCTCTTATGCACAGGGAGGGAGAGGGAAAAGAAAGTGTGAAGGACGCAGAGAGAGCCTGGCGGTATTCTTCCCAGACGCGCTCTGCATGAGAAGTGACCTGCACGGAGAGAGGAGCCGCTTCTGCTGCCGGGGGTCTGCGCGCCGCGGAAACGCGCAATCACTCACCAAGAGTGCGCGGTTTATCTGAATGCGCTTTCATTTAAATGCGCTGTTTAACAAATGTCATTTGTTAATGCTTTTACGTACGTGGAGGCTCGACCCCCACGTCCCCCCTCTACTCCAAAATGATTGCACGTAGTCCCACAGGACGGAGCTCGGGTGCCTCTCTGTGGCGCTACGGGGTGATCACACACCTGGCAGGGACTCTACTTTCGGGTGTAAAAACAAAATATACTGTTTTTCCTTTACTTATTTTTTTATAAAATGCTGGTTACAAAAGTATGTACATTTCTTGGACTATTTCGTTTTGTGTAACAACCACAAACGTTACAAAATAATAATAGTATTTTATTTTATTTTTTTTTAAATCTTAGGACTTTAATTGATAAACCAACACAAATTACCGCTGAGTTCAGGAACAAAAAAAGCAAGATGATGCCCGATTTTCAGAACTTTTCACTTGAAAAACATGAAAAGTGTTGCAGGCATCCATATTCAGGGACCTTAAATCTGATCATTTATGCCCTTCAGAAGTCATTTAATTAGTGGAGAACAAATGAGTGTCAATTAATCTCTATAAATATAACTTTTCTGCCAACACATCGAATGTCTTTTTTGAGCACAACTGTGACCAAACAGCATTGTGAAGATGAAGGAATACATAAGACAGACCAGGGAAAACATAAGGCCTAAAACAATATCCCAATCTTTAACAATGCGCCTTTAAACATCTCACAGAGTTCACTCCATCGTGTGAAAACAGAAAAAGTATCACACAAATCTAAACCTACTAATACATTGCATGCACCTAAGCTGGCAGATGAGTCATGGAGTGTATTAATCTAAGAGGTTGATCAGAAAAGATTAAAACTACATGTTAGGTTTGGTGGGAAACTAGCACTGTCCAGCAGCACACTGCAAAGGGAATCTGATCAAAGTTAATGGGGAACTGGATGGAGCTAAATGCACACACACAAAAAAAAAACAGCTAAGAGGCTGTGAAATATAGCAAGTTTGTGATTGTTACATGACAAATGTTATTTAGTTCAAAAAGTATGAATACTTCTGCAAAGCACTGTAGAAAAAGCAAGTCCTGTGAGAATGAAGAAGAAATCAAACATCTTCCCAAAATAACCAGAAGTGGTATTTTTGCCTCCTGTGTATGTCAGTTAACATAAAATTGCAGTTGCATTAAATACTTGTAAACATCTTTTAATTGCTCCACACATCTCTTTCATCTGTTGTCATTTCAGTCAGCTCACACCTGCATGTTGTTCAGCTCAGAATACTGCAAGGGATTTCATGCTTGAAAACGCTCACTTCTATGTAGCTTTCTAATAACGGCTTTTACACGGGAAGGAAACGGGGGCTTTTTTGGGTCAAAATGTTAAAATGTCTGCCATCCCTGTCATGAATGACCCAGGCCAACATCCAGGCAGCCTCTCACTGTGTGATGGCTCACAACCTATCACTCCACTTGAGCTGAGCTGTATTTCTGTGAAATAGGTCATCTTCACAGGGGCACAACTTCAAAAGCTGCACTTAAAGAGCAGCTCAAAAGACTTTTTGTTGAATGCCACTGCTGTGGGTCTGCCATTAGGTGAAATCAAGTTTACTTTGCAATCGTTCGCAGAAGGGGTTATTGAGATGGGGCAAGTGCAGTGGTGAAGATGAAAATATTCTGTTTTGAAGTGTGAACAAAGCGAGAGTTTCCATTAATTTTCTTTTATAAATGGTGAGTCGTCTCATGCTCTGTGCTCTGTGAGGCTCGCTGATTCTGAGATCGAATAATGAATGTAAACCAAATAAAAGGAAATGGGTATAGAATGTAGAATATATTTTTGAAAAATGATAACAAATCCTCCTATCCTTCATGTTGCTTAAACCTCTTTCCCCTTGATGCATCAAAGAGCATACATTTCTCTGTATACTTGTGTTGTTTTGAGGACTGAACATCTTTTGACTTCCTGCTGTCTCCCCTAACCACACTCCTGGTCCCTGTCATTATTTGTTCCTCTGGTTCATAAATGCCTTTCTCAGGCCCGTGCACCCCTGGGAAATAGGTCCGAGCCACTTGACATCCGCCTCGGCCTCTCTGATAGATGTCCTCCAATCTCCTTCACCTTGTTGGGGAGCTATTGTGAACTGCCTGACTGCGTTAACGCTCCCCTCAGGACCGAGCCAGGGAGCCAGAGCTCAGCTTGACTTCCCTATCGCCTTGTAACAGATGGAACAGCCGGCTGAAGCTATGTACTCTCACAAACACCGCTGCAGTCAAGTTCTGCATTACGGGTGGTGGAATATTTGGAAAGGCTTGTAATAAAAGCTATAAAGATGACGACGGCAGTGGCTTGTGTAATGCCTCTGCGGGTAGCCGACAGCGGTTGTTGAAGCTGGAACAAACTATGACCTATGCAACAGCGTAATTAAATTTCCTGCACACACCAGATGCATTTTAATCTGAGTGATAAGGTGCGGATCTAAAAGCTTTATGACACGGCAAGTGAGGGCTTTATGAGGCTTTTCAATACTATGAATTCCCCGGGGTGAGTTAATTTTCTGTTGCAGTGAAATATTCATACAAGTGTTACAGGGAAATCTACTCCAGGACTCCAAAAAAAAGAAAAAAAGTAAAGTTTTCTTTTAATTCTTGAAATCAAATGATGGTGTGTAATCATGTTACTGTTCAGAAGCAAACTTAGACCTGACCTTTAACTTAGAAAGTACTGCTTTTTTTCACCTCGAAATTCCCTTGCCAGACTTTTAAATCCAGTGAAGGAAGCCTTATATTTCTCTAGTTGGAGTCCCAGATTATCCTAAATACGAAAAATATTTTGCTCTTTGTTATTGCACATTCTATTTATATGAAAGCTGACAAAAACCCACAATTTCTTGTAAGAAAATGTTGCTTGCTATGTTATGTCTGTGTTTGTCTGTTTGTGTGTAAAGCTGTCTAAGATTTCTGTTTTCTTCCATCGTCGTTGGACGTGAGTTAAGAGCTGAGTTATAGATTATCTCCATTCTTTCCCTTGGCAGCTCTGGTGTTGGACGCTGACAGGTCCAGGAGTTTCTAAAACTTTGCTTTCCTCCTCCGTTTTTTCTCTCTTCTCTTGGGCTAAATAAGAAAGTTGTAAAGCCCATTTTCTTTGACTCCTGAAACACCAAAAACTCTTGATAAATCATAAACCCCTTTACTAAGAAAAACAAAACTTTTACAGTAACATTTGTGTAGATTACAGTAGTTTTGATGTTTTTATCACTGTTAGGTTAGATTATATTAATTACTCACTCCCACTTCTCTTTTATTCTTTTAATGGTCTTTAGTTGATGTCTTCACTTTAGTGATGATTCTGCAAATGTGGAATTAATTTTCAAATTATGAGGGCAATTTTTGATGTTGAGACTGATTGCTTTATGAACATTAAGGTAATTTCATGTACTTTAACTATGCTCCAAAGAATGACAGATAATATGCAGGACGCTGCATAAACATTTTTTTTTTTTGCAGAGAAGTCAAAGTTAAGTTGCAAAACTTTTAAAAACATTATTAGCAATGTTCAATATCCAAAAACATAAAACACAAGATAGTGTAATACACTTACAACAAGCACATTGATGAATTTTGCATAAACTAAAATGACCCTACTTTGGCCTGTTTTGATTTGCATGCAGCTCAGCACAACAAAATGACACAAATTAATTAGATGTGGGGAGAAAACAGATCAATCAGGTCGTGTCTGCAGGGACTATAGTAATATTTAATTTCCTCTGAACATCCCTCAGATGAACAAGAAAATTACCAAACCCTCTCGCTATGCGTCGCTTACATATTGGCTTTCCAGCCCACCATAATCACATTTCTGCACAATTTTCCATTTGGTCCTATGTGGACTCTAATAATTTTCCTTAATGCTGAACTGAGCCAACCATGGCAAGAACTTTTTTTTTTCTATCATCCTTCGGCATATGTGTCGGATTATAGTCTCTTCTATACTCCAGCCTGGACACATGGACTCTTATCTTCAGACTGTCCCCAGTTTACCCTCAAACTTGATGGAAATGAACTTAAATTGTGAAGTTAGTCAGTTGCGTTCAATTCTCAGAGTTTCATGATACCTATTCCTTCATAAGGGTACAAAGAATTTATTTTATTAATGACTGTGTAACAACGGAGTACAATTTTCAGCTGTTGAGAGAAAGGATTTTTTTTTACTTGCTTATTTCAAAAATGCCAACAAAACTACATTATGTGCAAAAATATAAACAGCTCGCGATCTCAACCCAGACAGCCCTCCTCTCCACAAATTCTAATTATTTTCTTGACAAAAACACCTCTCGAATGGAAATGTGTCAACAGGATGTACAGCTGCTTATCGGGAACTCAGAAAATTATGGAGAGATCTCTCTTACCTTCCATATAGATTCTGCAGTGCTTGGAGAAGTGGATGTGATTTGTGAAATAAACAGATGAAAAGGAAGGAGTTCTTCTCCCCCACCATAGACAGTCTGCTTTCAATAGTTTTAAACCAAATATCATGGCATGACTTTGGCAGATAGCTCTAGCAATGAGTCAGCATCAAGACCATCGAGGCAACCGCAGCTGTTGGTTGTGAGCACCAGTTTTTGTATGTCTTCTGTAGTATGAAATATGTGTTGACATAAGTAGCTTTTCCAAATAAATCAATCTTTACAAACGTTCCCTTGCTTTTTTCCCACGATAAAATAGCTGCAGCAGTGACACTTTTTTAGTAAACAAAGTCTGCATGTACATATTTTAACATCCCCTTCCATCCATGTCTGTAGCTTTAGCTTCAAGGGATTAAAAACACTTCTTACTGTGGCTAAATGAACTGCAGACCGATTTATTGCATCTGAGAAATAATATTTTCACTGCTGCATCACTGTAATGTGGGTTAACTCAAAATATACGAATAAAAGTGAGCTGCTTCCAAACAATCACAGCATGACTTGCTAATGACAAGTACTTTGCTGACCCATTTTAGGTGTATAAGACAATAAAGCTTGCACCTGATTAAAAGAGTAACAATGCTGGTCAGAACAGGAGCATAAATCACATCTGCCAGAGTTCCTTTAAATATCTGGGTAGCATCCTTATCTAATAATTCAGTTCACCTTAGCTTATTTATATAGCACCAATTCACAATTCATGTCATCTCGAGGCACTTTAAAAGAAATCTATTAAATCCAATTATACATTCTATTTGATTCTAGTTATCAAAAACAATGTTACCATGTTTAGTATATTATTAAAATTGGTTCAAAGATGTTTCTATCTAAGCACATCCAGCAGATTGTATCAAGTCATTGATTTGCAGCATTCACTCTTTCTGGACAAGCATGTGGTGACAGTGGACAGTTGCTTGGACAACAGACTCCTCATTAGCAATATTTCTCCTGATTTCTCCTCCTGACTTGACAAATACATCTTTAACTTGTGCACTCATATTTAAAAATGGAGACTTTGCTGTTACTCTTTGTTTGGTTTGCCTTTTTTATATGTATTAATACCACATTTCAGTGTTCTATTTATAAGATCACTTTTAAGCAAATGTTTGTTTTACACTTGGTTCCCTTGCACTCAGGGTTTTTCTTAAAGGAAAGGAAATACAACTATTGTGAGCTACAAGCTTGAAGATAACCGAAAAGGAAAAGTTGTAAAAAGCATGATACATGCCCATTTATCCAAAACAAATGCATGTGATAGTTTTGAAAGGCAAATATAAAGCAGTAATTATGAAGCTCTAAAACAGGAGTTCTAATGTATGAGCAAATAAAAAGCACATCCTAAATGCGCGTTTGCATGATGGCATGTTTACTCAAGCAATGCAAACCCACGAACATGGAGATTTATCCTTTTTTTATGGATTTCATCAAAGTTTTTCTTCAAGTTAATGAAAATAACAAGATTTTCCAGCAGATGATATTTATAACTCACAATAAATCCATAATTTTCTAAGCCCTGTGTGCATTTATTTTTATTTTTTTATTTTGCATCAGCATGTTGCCTGTTGGAATCTTATCTTCCACGCAGGATAAGTGCAACATATTCCAAATGAATAGGAGCTATGCACTGAGCCCAAATTGAAATGGCAGAAGATAAGTCAGCGAGGAAATGGAGTTTAATGCTGGCTGATGTTGTACGAATAGACTTTGACTGGCTTTTTTTTAAGGGAAGTTGCAGACGACAGCTGTGAATGGTGGTGGATGATGAGGAAGAAAAACTACGGCAGAGGGAGAGAGCGACCAGAAAAAAAAAATAATAATTGTCATATGTGAGGAAAGGAAGTATGCATAACCAAGGGATGGGCGTGAAACTGTTTGTGATGAATGAAATGAAAAATCTTGAATTGCTAGAGTGAGGCACAATCTAAACTATTCTGCATCTCCTGATTTTTCAGTTGCAAACAGCTCTTTTGGTTTTCCCTTGTGCCTTGGAAAATATGTTCTCTGATATAAACAAATCCCATCAATATCGCACTGCTGCTCTGTCTGAGATAGATTTTTTTTAGCTTCAAAGCTTATATAGCAACAGCAAAAACACTTCCAGGAATTTCTTTTTAGTTATTCCAAACTTCCTCTGTGCATCAATTACACCCTGTTTATCTGCCAAAATGAGACCAATGCTTAGTCTAAATTTCTCAAAACAAAGAATGAAAGTGTGGTTTAATGTTTCCTGTAATGTCTTAAGAACTGCATTACACAAACCCTTTCATTCAATGCATGGGCGCAACTATGCGCAACTTTTGCCCAACATGTCCAGTCCTCGCTCAAATCATTAAGTGGCGTTATCACAAAGAATAACAATGAGGCGATAGGTGTTCTCCACAGCATATGCAACCAATACTTCATTAGAAGTCGGCACTGGAATGCAAATTTAAACAACAAGCGTTTGTCAATCAGGATCCTCAAAGGGGGACACCGGGACCCACCGTTCTCCTTCTGCCTGTCCACTTGTTATCAAAAACAGCCAGCAGCCTCTTTTCGTCAGCAGCAGAAGACTCACCCATAAATACAGACATTCCCCCACAGCGTGCCGTGCATGCTAAAAGGGCCCCTTACCCTTCTGGAAGAAGTGCTGGTGTCTATCTTGAGCTGGGTGGCAATGAGGACGGACATGTTGAGAAGTGCCAATCGCAGTCCCCTCTTCCTGCTCTCCCACCTTTTGTGCAGTGAAGTTTGGGGGCTGCTGGAGGTGTCTGAGACACCACCCCTCCTCTCTCCCTCTATTCCTTCTACTCCAGCCCTCCCCTGCAGCTTACAAGGAAGGGATGACCTGGGGGTCCAGAAGCCCAACCACAACACTTTCCTTCCTCTACGCCGGCTGGGTGAATCAATCACACACACGCTGGCATTGCCTTCACAGGAAGGGAGGGGGGCGTTGACGGGTTTAGGATAAAAAAGAGGGAAGAGGAGGAGGGTCCATCTCATCTGCTCAGGCTGCTCCAAACACTACTTATCTCTCTGGTCCTTACTCCCCACCCCAACACTACTCCTCTTTTTTCAGCTTTACTCTCACACATAATCGTAAACTCTCTTAGCAAGAGTTTTCACAGAACAAAATGGAGTTCATTGTGAGAAAGCCTTTCTTTCTCCCTCCCTTTCCTCTACAAACACACATGCACACACACACACACACGCCCGCACGCACGCACACACTCAGTAATGGGGCTCTAACCATCAGAACCAATACTGCGTACTCTGCATTTTTCCCTCTGTGTATGCGCGTCCTGGTTGTTGTGTTTTCCAAATGCTGGTGTATGCACATCAAAAAACAGATCAATTCAGCCGGTTTTGCAGCTGGCTTTTGATTAGGCACAAGTAATATTTATGCCGCCTGTCCTCCACATCATAAAACACGCCTCCTCCCTTCCTTCTCCCAGTCACACACAGCCACTCATCAAGTCATGCTAACAGGACAGGAACCTGGCAAAGGAAACACATCTGACTTATGTATGTTACATTTATGTCTTGTTTATTGAAATTTCCAGGGATGAAGTTGACTAAGCGGCTCATTCATCTAAAATTATGCCAGCGCCTAAAGAGATGAAGAAACAAATGTTTCTTAATGAAAACTCAAAAATCACTCTGCCTCTTTAGAAAGTGGAAATGCTGGAGGCTGCTTGGATAAGTACTGATAACTCATTAATTCAAGAGCATATATCAATATTTTTGCAACTTTTAATTACCTTCAGGCTCAATTACCTTCAGGCTTATAGCTTGAATACAGTTCGGAGAAAGTCACATGCCTTTCATGGAGATGCATAGAATGGAGTAAAATGTAACAGAGCATAAAGGGGAAGTAAGTTGAGAATCATAACTTCATATGCGATGCCGTACTTGGATATTAGCACATAACACAATGGGTGTCCACGATGAAAGTAGTAGTAGCAAATTCTCCTGCTCAAATTTAGGTTAAGAAAATTAAGATTTATATGGCAATTTATCCAGTGCGGAGGAGAAAGTCAGGAAATAGCTTGCCTACTAAGCTAGTGAGAGCAGTAGCTTAGAGAATCAAACAAACCAACACTTTATGCACGTATTTAAAAGCCTTTATGTTGTGCCCCGTAGTGAAAAAGACAACTTGAGGCAAAATGTGTAATTTGAAATGCCAATGCACTAGTTCAACATGACTTCTGGTGTGGTTTAATACACCATTGTTATTTTGACACTCGAAGGTATGCATCAGCGTGTTCCTCCCTATGAAATATGTGACCAGAATAGCCATAACTTATGTTAGCAAGCCATGCAGAGATTCAGTAATTCTCAGTTTTCTCCGCGTAATTGTCCTGGTTTGGTACACTGCAACAAAGTAAACTGACAAACAAAAGTAAGTAAAATCTATTGACATTGAACTTTTCCCAGCTAAAGGCAACAAAGTGCTTCGCTGAAGCAATATACTGACATTCATAAACCAAAAAAAAAACAAAAAACAAACACAAAAACTAAAGATTCCAATTATTTCCTAAACCTGCAGCAAAATGTTTATTACAACTGAGAGACTTTCTGGAGAAATCTGTCTTCTTCACCTGTTTACTTTCCCAGAGATCACCAATCCTTCTTGTGCAATTTTAGGAGCAAACTACAACTTACACTTGTTTTCTGTGTAAAACATGAACAGTCACACACAGTAATGTGAATAACAAATATTCACATTAAAATGTATTTTTTCATAAGAAAACTGTGTCCTGTGCACAACTGTAGTACATCAGACACATGGATGTGGCTATAGAATATTTATTTTCTTAATAAAGCGTGGAGTTAGAATAACTTATCTGGTTTGAAAACAATGGAGTGGATGATTAATGTGTTTATGTTACATTGTTTCAAAATTTGTAGGTTTTATGAGTTTGAAATGTGACCTTCTAAATATGGATTTAAAAATGGGTGAATCATAAAGCTTCCCACAGAAACACTCTCCTTCACTCTCAGCAGAAATGGACTCAGAAACCAAATCACTCCTCAGACTGATGCTGTCATTTAACAAATTGCTTAAATAAACCTAGAACAAGTCCTTGCATATTGCAACCTGGACTTTAACACTTCTATACAGAAATTGTATAATTTTATGGCCATGAGCAAAATGTTCACTATTTCAGCGTGACCTTCACAATCACTCAGTAAAAAAGTGAATTACAATAAAGTTTGAGGCACCAAACTTTTTTTATTTCACGGACAGCGGCATGTTTTATACCCTTAACTGGCTTGGGGTTTCACAGCACCTCATAAATACTTTTATATAAAAAGTCAGCGAAATCTCTTTTCCACCGTGGCTCATGGGCCCACTTATAGCAGGAATCTCCCTCCCGCAGCTGCAGCAGTTTATCTCTAATGGCTGATGGGTTCATATTTTACGTGCTTGATTCCAACACCTACAACAATCACTCAACAGCAGCTACGGCTGATAAATAACCCTGCGTATTTACAGATAGGCCGTATAATCGCAGAACATAAGACAATAAAAAAGTAGAACGAGCAACAGCTGCGCTTTTCTTTTTCTCTGTAAAAAAAAAAAGTCTGTCATGTAAAGACAAGATAAAGATGAGCTGAACTTCTTATTTGCATGCACACCACAAGAGATTAGGTTCTCATCACAAAGAGTAATTGCCCAGTTGCCTGTATGGGGAATAATAAAGTCTTTGAGTTCATACACGACATGGTGGTTATACTTAGAGCCACCGCTGGTAACAAGCTGATTTTATGCCGCCGCGTTCCCTCCCGAGGCCTTTTAAACAAGCTCTGCTTTGGTCATCCTCTTTATTCATTTTTGCCACATTAACGGCCCTGACACACACTTCCATGATTATGAATATCGCCGGCTCACAGTAAGTCACTTTAATTGCAATTAGTGTAAAAGGTCAACGCGGTTATTGCTCCAAAGCATGGAGGTGACGGGCCATTTTATCATACTGACAGAACATTAACAATTCACAGCCTGGATTTCCTCGTGTTTGTTTTTTTGCCCCTCTCGTCATCACCTGCAGTCCTTCTCCTTAGGCTGATTCCCACAGTGTGAGCTGCTGTCAAAGCATTTTAGAAGCTGCTGTCACTTAAAAATTCTTATATGTATGGGAAAGAAATCTGTCTCTATACCCACTTAGAGATTCAAAATATTCTTGCTTTCCTTTTTTATTAACATACCTTGCCTAAAAAAATAGCACTTAGATGAGTCAAACTCTCACCAGTCCTTGTGTTTTCTCTGCAAAACATCTGCTGTACACTGAAATCTTTGGCATAATTGATGCATTTTACTTTAGGAAAGCATCAAAGTGTGTGCATAAATGATCCATATACATTTGAACTTTTTTTTGCATTTTAATATTTTAAAATCAAACTTCAGTTTCATTTATTGATGTCTGAAATGATATACCAACACAAAGCAGAGCATAAAGTAGAGGAAACATTAGCATATTTATTTTATTTTATTTTATTTATTTTTTTTTACAAATTTAGAACTAAAATTAAGTGTACATTTACATTGATCTACCTTGAGTTTTGGGTAGTCAGTAACACTCAGTCAGTATCACAGTGATAGAAACTGCTCCTCTATGCAATCCCTCAATATTACTAGAAAAATGCTACATACAGCAAAACAATGTAAAAAGCATACTGAATATGTCAATATGTATTCAATACGTATTGTTGTCTCTGACATAAAATTCACTCCAGAACACATAATATTAACCCACATAATCCATACAGACAAAGAAATCAAAGTAATCATTTACATAACGAAAAAATAAATAAATACAATGCAATGATAACTTATAGAGCTTCATTTAACCAAACTAATTTCATTCCAGTACTTCACATCTTTTTCCTTTTCTTTTTTTTGCAGAAAACTTTAAACAGCCTTTAAAAGCCTTTTTCTTCAGCAAGTCTTATGCTGTGATTGTGCAAAGAGACCATTGTGGTTAAGAGCATTACCTGCTGTTTTAATGGGAAGGAAGCCATTTCAAGGTCTTTCAGAAGCTCTTTGAGAGTTTTTACTGGCTACTTCAACTTTTTTTAATGATTCTTTTGGGTCCTCTGTCAGTAAACTTACGTGGGGTTCCTGATTTCTGGTGAAAGTATGTTCTTTCAAAATGCATTCCCTGGAACATTCAAAGGTCTAGAAATGCAGCTGTTATCATTGGCATTGGCATTTTTTGAGGTTGAAAGACCTTTTTGTGAAGGTCTCTTTAATTTTTCAACAATCACACCACTCTGCAATTTGTTGGTAATGAGAAACTCTTTCGTGGTCCATCATTTAATATTAAACCAGCTGATACTGATTTGCATAAGGCGAGTGACTTTCTATTCCATTTTCTTTAAACATTGTTTATTACTTTCTTAATTTGTTCAATACTTATTAACTGTGTAAATTTTTTAACAGATAACTTCATTTGTGGATTAATTTCATTTGATGTCCTTGTTTTAGTGGATAACTTGAATTATTCCCAACATTTGGTGTGAATTGTATATCGACAGCTTCATTGGGAATATGCAAAATGTGAAAAACGTTAAATTGAGCAATACTTATTTTACCTGCTGTTGGTTCAGTGCATTTAATTGGTATAAGGAGTCCACATGTGCATCATTTAATCTCAGTTAGTAATTTACACCATTAGTGATGAAACAGCATCACAAAGACTGAGAAATACACCAGACAGATTAGGAATAAAGTTATGGAAATGCTTCAAGCATTGTTCTGAAGCAACAATCACAGCTGTGAACACCTCATGATTTATTGTTCAAACCTTGATCTGAAAATGGAATTAAAACGGCACATTTTCAAACCAAAGACATGGTAGTCAGCCTAAACAGAAAGGATGTGCAAGGAAAGTATTAAAGGCCATCCAGCCTTTGTTTTCTTGATTAACTGAGCTAAAGCCTACAAGGAAAAGAGTGACACAAAGTTAACGCTGCACATTACCCTTAACATAATCTCTATGGCAAACATTCTGGTGGTTTCATTATGATGTGGGGGTATTGTTTCTTTAAAAGGGACTGGGAAGCTTGTCAGAGTGGTTGTTAAAGTGAATGAAACAGCACATTCCTGGAAGAAAACCTTTTAGAGGCTGCAAAAGAATTAAAGACCTTAAACATACAGCCAGAGAAACAACAGAATGGTAAGATCAAAGCATAATTAAATCCATTTGATAATATGTGTGAAAATCTTAAAGACTTAAAGCTTATTTTATTTCACAAATACAATATGTAAAATGTTGTCTTGATCAACCACATTTCACCAAAGCAAAATAAAATATATTAAACTTTGTGGTTATAATAGCTGAAGGCTATTGCTCTTTATCAGTGATTTACCTAAACCTTCATGTTTACTCCTTCAAAGACACAATAACTAATATTTAGTGTTGTGAGAATACTAAAATCCTAAATCTAGAATTTTTTTTCTAAAATGTGTGAATTAAGGTTAGGAATGGTATGGACTTTAAAGAAGCAAAATAGACCACTTAAACATCAATAATCTTTAAGATGACTTTAAAAAGGCAAGCTATTCAGAAATGTAAATGTAGTTCCCCTGTGTACGCTGTTGTCAATTTTGAGTGCACAATTTGTGCCGAGTTTACATTTTGACTTCAGAACATTCCAATATGTCCTCAGCCCTGGTCCAGTCTTGACCTTCAGGCAAACTGGTGTGCCCTTCCCTTGCTAATCAAATCAAAAGCTCCAAGCAGCCAAAACTCCACCCAAAGATGCTGCTCTATTTAGTATGCTCTCCAGCTCCAGCTTAGGGCAGGGCAGTGGTGCAAAGATATGAATAGAAAACACATCGACATTTGTCAGAATAGGAATGAGTCGAAGTGTGCATGCTTATCAGCCTCTGCTGTGTTTGGATCATCCAAATGCAAGTGCCCCCCAAGCCTCTCAACCCCTTTCAAAATGAGCAACTATCTGGTCATCTGTCACAAGTGACAGGGACAGAAGAAGACCTTCACCCCCGGGATCAATGCAGAAGCATGATAGGGTCTGGGATTAAAAGCCTTAGGTGCCAGAGGGTAGCCAGGAGCTACAGAACCTGGAAAGTTTTTGTAAACAAGGCTCTCATCTGTGCCAGAGCCTCCCCAAGGTGCCAAAACGCAGCATTGCAGTTAGTGGTGACAAATGACTGCTGTTGAGTGGTGTTGTCCCTTTCTACCATGCATCCCTGATTGTTTCTCTGTCTACAAATTTCATTTCATTGAACAATGTGCCATTTTTCGTGGCTGCATCATCACCTTCATTGCAGTCATTGGGCAGAATAGGCAGATGGTATCGAAGTAAGCGCTGTGTTTACGTGCACTTGAGGAAAGAGGAGTCATTCTGTAATGGTTACTATACTGCTGCAAAGCAATACAAACATTCAAATTGCATTGGTTCAATGCAGAAGAACTGAAGACTCACCTGATGAATGCTGAAAGCTTTGGAAAGGCTGTTCGTTGGTACAAACACTGTTGCATACAAAATCTGTCAGTGTAGCTCCACCCCAGAGAAGCTCAGGGCTCTGAGTCCTTGAGCCACTCTTGACTTGGTACAAACTGACTGAAAACAAAAAAACTAAACTTGTGGTCAAGGTTTCTATTTTTTTTCCTAATGAAAAAATTCCCAACTCCAGAGCCAAAAAGTGCTACAAAGTATTAGCAAAACCATAGATGTTTTCATAAAGATATATGCTGCAAGGCATTTGTGCCTGACTATGAGACAGTAAAACAGAACCGGCTTCGCCTCCAGACTCATGCCTCCTGGCCTCTTAATAAATGTAAACAGTGAAAATCCCTGTGGAATCCGGCTGCCATTTAAAATGTCAAGTTGCCCTCCATCCAGCAAGACTGACAGCTCAGAAATAACACTGCAAAATATTTAGTTTTGAAGATCCAAAATAAAGCCAATCATTTCAGCAAGATCTCATCCAAAAATAGCTAACAATGACTTTAAAAACATTAAACCGAAGGTTGTGGCTACAGGTTTACTTGTTTTAACAGCAAACATGTCTTGTGAGTGTTATCTACAGTAATAATTCCTTTACCTGTAATAGAAAAAATTCATATCAAAGTGAGTTTGTAAAAAAGCAAATAAATCATCAGTGGTGGAAGTCAAAATAAATGAGGTCAAACTGAAAATATTCACATCCATAGGCAGCAATGTTGCTGTGTCTCAGCCAAGCCACTTCTGTATGTGTATACTAAATGATTAAGACTGAGACTGAATATAAGTTTGATCAAATCAATTATCTGCAGTTTTTATTTTTAAAAGATTTTCTTGATCTAGTGGCCTTTATTGAAACGCATATAGAAAGGAAATAGGAAGGAGAAAGGAGGAAGACATGCAGCGAATGGTAGTTTCCCATAGTCCACCTCTAAGCCACCAAGAACCCTCACTGACTATAAACTGGCTAATATCTGCTGGTGCACCGATTGCTGTTTTCTGAAATAACTTGCCAGTGATTTTTTTTTTTTTTTGCATTAAATATTAATAAGGGTAAAAATCATTTTTAACATGGTGCTTTTTTCACACACTCTTTGTTCATTTTTTATGTCTTTTGGAAGATTCCACTGGCTTTTTATCAAATACATGCTGTCTTTAAATGTGCTCATAAATTTATCTTTATTGGATTTCTTGATTTCCAAAAGAGCTTTAGGATATATTAAAAACTTTTCAGTTGAAGCTTGATATTCACCCTTTGATAATTAATGACAGATAATAAATTACTTGTATAACAAATAACTTGAAACGGAATAAGTAATGAGATCTGATTTTGTTTTGAGCAGCAGACTTACTGTCAGTTTAATTTTATCATGTAAGAAGCAAGCGGAAATAAAAAGGGGAAAAAAGCCAAAGGAAATTAATGTGGGTGTATTTTATATAAACTAACAATAATAGTCTTTGTGAAAAGGAGCTATCTTCTTCTCCTTATCTTTTTCTGCAAAGAAACCCAACTAAATGATGTGTAACAAATTTAAGAAATATATTCAAGCGCTTATTCCAGAAGCTGTTCTGTCCTGAGAGATGGCTGAGCTCTCCAGAAATCCCAGTAACACTTAATGATTTTTTTTTTGCCTATGCAAATTGACAGGAGATTATGGAAGAATATTCTAAGGTATCTTTGAAGGCTAAAATTGGTCTCAGAAACTCCAGAAGTCAGGGCTTTCGTGGCATTAAGCTGTGAGTGGTGTGACCAGATATACGTAGATGCGAGGGCGGAGTTTCTTCTGAAAGTGGTTAAATGTGTCGGAGTCAATCTAGTTTGTGCAGCGAGCAAGAAAGCCTGATAACGGCGTGATCTCTCCAGCAGAGGGCAGGCTAACTCTAACTTGAACTGTTCTTCAAAGAGTCCTTTAACATCTACTCTTTGTAAAGACAGCTTGGCACTAACAGACTACTAAAGCCACAAAAGAACCTCAAACTCACAACTTAAAGGAAAAACACGTTATAATGAACCAACAGGAAAAACAACAATTTACCAATGTTCTATTGGTAAATTCATTAATATTAGTAAATATATATATATATATATAACTTTAAAAAGATACAACTTAAAACAACCCTTGCAACATTGTTATTGTAAAATCAGCTCTACATAACATATGATACGTTTTCCTTGTAGTGACATCAACCAGACGAAACTGTCATGAAGATTCCCCAGAGTATCACTAGACAGAAACCTGATTTTATGTGTCAGCATATTTTGCCCCTTTTGAAATGACAATCGATGTGACTTCTATGTAATATGAGTTACCTTCCATTTTGTGAGTTGGAAATGACATTATAGGAGTGCTTTGCGGAACCATTACTGGAAACACAAGAGGTGGGGAGAGATCATTTTCCCACTGTATGTTCATTTGTTATCTTTTATTTTGGGTCACAAGAAAGGGAGATATATAAAAAGTATACCTAAACGAACTGCTCCCTGGAGGTGTAGAGCTACACAACTTTGAAAATCCACATCATTTACAAGCATTATCACAAATTAAAAGTAAAGCTGCGATTTAAGATTTTGTTTTCAAATCTTAGAAAAAGTTGCACCAGACAGCGGCTGGGGGGGGGGGGGGGGGGGGGGGGGGGGGGGGGGGGGGGGGGGGGGGGGGGGGGGGGGGGGGGGGGGGGGGGG
>CAEFZX010032000.1:0-10501 GCA_903066825.1 Alfaro cultratus
CATGAATGCTCGCTCTACCTCTACACCACATGGTGCCCCAAACCCAATTATTTCAATATTAATGATAATATTGTTTAATTTTGCATAGAGTTTGAAAAGTCCACAACCCTAGCGCAGTCCAAAACATGACTGTCAGGTGAATTAGTTTCTCCAATTTGCCTTAAGGTATGCGTGTGTGTGTGTACGTCATCATACAGATTACACACATACACGCACACACCCCTACACACAGTTTTTATTTTTAACCAAGTTAGGACTTTATATGACTTTTTTAGTAACTCCCAATTGCACCAAGCACTTAGCAGGTCAGTGTAGTCAGAATACACTCCTAACCCTAACATTACCCTCAACTGAAACCCTGACACTACCTGTGGTTCTGCTGAACCGGTACTGGGTTTGGGTCCCATATGGCCTTACCAGAGATCAGAAGATGGGTGAGAGCACCAGAAGAGATCTAAGTAGGTAACATAAAGCCCACACACACACACACATACACACACACACACACACACACACGCCTTCTTTGTTGTTGCAGGTGAGCTTCATCAAAGGGGGAGGAAAGGGGCTCAGGAATGTCTTTGTCTCTGGTTCTCCAGAGGGGTGTGTGTTTTTTCTAGAGGGGGTTAAGAGTCAAACTTTGTTTTAGACAGAGAGATCAATATATCAGCATTAATCAGTAACAAATGATCAATGGTGAAAATATCAAGGTGATCTAGGCTTTTCAGACTGAACATTTTCAGCATGAAATTGATCCGGGATCCAATCTGTGAACGTTCTCATTTTGAACTCTTCATTTCTTCCTTTGCCAAAAACGTTCTGCTGACTTCAGATCAGCTGCCGTTTGATGGCTCCAGAGCTGAGTCCGGGTTTTTTCCTTTCTTTCTCTTCAGGTTTTATCTTTTGAATCTGAGCGCCGTCCTGGTTCTGGACGGCTTTACGTTCGTTCAACCGTTCTGTTCCAGTGGTTTTAATCTGGGCCGGGCCGGGCCGGAAGCGGGGGTGGGTGGCTCTCAGGAGGCGGAGCTCTGCGGAGGCTGCGCGGGTCTGGTGGGGGGTTTCTGGGAGCCCACAGGATCCTCAGAGGGTCTGCAGGGGTCTGACAAGTTCTGATCCCGGTTCCTGGAGGTTTTTCATCGGCGGTTCTGGCTGTGGATCATGATGCAGCTGCGGCTCGCGGTGCTGCTCGGTGAGTACATGTGACTCGGTTCTGCAGAGGTTTTTTTCCAGACAAGCTCTAGAACTCAGTGCCGGTGATCTGACCTGAGATCAGCTGCAGCTTGGAAACTTTAATTTTCTTCAACTTTCAGTTTCAAACACATTAAAAACCCCATGGCAAAAAAAAAAAAGAAAAAGTTTTCTGGAACGGGCTCGGACTGGATCCGAACCGGAACCAGGTGAATCCTGAAACAGCTGTTTTCAATCAGGGA
Source organism: Alfaro cultratus (assembly GCA_903066825.1). Classification (NCBI taxonomy): domain Eukaryota; kingdom Metazoa; phylum Chordata; class Actinopteri; order Cyprinodontiformes; family Poeciliidae; genus Alfaro; species Alfaro cultratus. Next base: position 1,428 of record CAEFZX010032000.1, read on the forward strand.
CAAAGAGAAAATTTAAATGACTTTAAATTGAAAGTTCAGAGAGAGTGGACACAAATCTTTAGAGTCCTGAAAAATGTTCAAGAAACTTTTTTTCCCCTCTGTCGGCTGAGTTTAGATCAGTTTCAAACATTGGTCTGAGATTAGAAGAGGAAAAAATGATTAGATGTTTAAATCAGTTCAGCTCCCAACAAACTTCAACTTTTTAAGTGTTTACATCTAAAGTTATATTCACAGTTTTTGAGCACAAATATTCATGGACATTCTGCATATTTTTAATGACCCTACTCAGTTCTTTGTATGTTTTAAATTGACTATTAATGTATATGTGTATACAGTACATGCTGCTGACTGAGTTTTCCCACAAACAACTATATTTCTACTCTAAATCTGACCTGGGATCAGTCTGATGGAGGAAAAACTGGACATGAATAGAAAGATCTGTCTTGTTGAAAAGAGATTGTTCATAAATCTGATCTCAGAAAATTTTGATGGAGACTAATTTTATTCAGCTCTTGTCTCTGCTTGGTCTTATAAATATTCAACTCAACAATTTAGAGAAATACTGTAAGTCTGACCTGAGATCAGTCTGATGGAGCAGGACATTATGATTCTGTCTGAGACTCAGACATGTCTCGCCTCCTTCAATAATTTTAGGTGTTAGATTTCTATCGACCTGTTTAACCTCAGGGCAGGAGGCGCTACAGAGCAGGTTAGAAGGTCAGTGGATGTAATTGTAGTGGCCAGCTGTAAATGCATCCCCCTTCATCCTACGGAGTGGTATCTGCTCCTCGTCTTCAGACGTTCATCTGCTTGAAAGAGCCAGTCTGGATGTGATCCTGGTTCGTTCTCTCAGCTCTGCAGGTACTCACCTGCACTCAGGAGGGCGGAGACTCACTGGATGACCTCAGCCTCCCAGAGTTTAGCGATGTTTGCACCGAAGGCAGCTGTTACCCAGCGACAGGGGATCTTCTGATTGGCCGAGCTCACCAGCTGATGTCCACCTCTACCTGTGGACTGAAGCGTCCAGAACCGTTCTGCATTGTCAGCCACTTGCAGGTAAGAGACAAGTTTGATGCTTATTTTGCTCAGTGGAGTCATTCCTTCGAGGTTGATGAGTTTAGGTGCCACTCTGTTGATCTGATGGCTCCAGCATCAGGATAATGTAACACCAGTATCCTTTGTCACACCAACTGGCCTCATTCAACCTCGCACTATGACGAAATCGGCTCTATGTCGTGACCTTCAGTCTTGTCGCCCTTTGTCATAAGGGAGCGAAACTTGACTTCCACAAAGATGGACATGTGTGTGGACAGAAATAACGAGTATAAAGCAGGTGTTAGGCCAGTCCTAAAGTTAAAATTCATGGTCCAGGGTAAACTTTTAACTAAGCTACTGAGGATTTCTATGAGCTTCTTAGTTTGAAAATGAATGAATGGGCTTCTTTGAAAGATTTGAGGGCTGTAAAGTCGGTAAAGGAACCTCTCTCATCAGCCTTTTTGAGTCTCTTGGGAAACAACCTTCAGTTTCTGACCTCCCGCAGACTTCCCGCCTGTCCCTGGGATGGACGCTCTGTGTGTTTGGTTAAACTGTGTGTGTCTGTGTTACAGTCTGTGGTGTTTCCTGTGTAAAACGATCTCCCTATAAGGAGGTCGAGAGTCTGGCTGCAGGCAGATGTTTATCCAGATGTTTCAACAAACGGAACAGCGAAAAGGTCCAACACTCTCCATCCATTCTGATATAAAACCAAACCTTTCTGGGACTGTTTTTTTGTCAGCATAGTGTTCATACTAACCCTGTTGTTGGTTTCAGGTCCGATTGCATAAACTGTTTGAACTTGATCTGCTAGTTTTGAGTTTTAGACTCTCAGTTGGTGTCAGGAGGTTCAAAGGACAAAGAAAATATAAGCAGCAGCTGTGGCTTAGGATGTGTTTGAGGTCTGGTTCTGTGTTTTTGAGCAAAACACTGAACCCCATGTTGCCTCTGATGCACTTATCAGAGAGCGAATGTTTGTGATGGAAAGGCTCTTTGAGCGAAGAAGATAATAGTGCTCAACAACCTCGGATTAGGAAAGTCTTATTCCAACAAATTTGGTAAAGCAGCAGCACATGTAGAAGCCTCCCAGCTTGAAGGTGTTGCTGAAGGTTTAATTTGTTCTCAGGAATCTTTGCTTGAAGAGTTTTATCTCCACTGACCACCAGCAGAGAGGAATCCGAGGAATTTAACTCCCTGTTAACTCTTTGCCCTCCCCCTCTGTTTTTTTTTTTAACCAGGAGGAGAAGAAGTGCTTTGTGTGTGACTCAGCAGCACCATATGACGATGAGCTGGCCAATCACAACCACAGCCACCGAATTGAAAACGTCGTCACCACATTTGGTCCCAACAGGCTGAAGACCTGGTGGCAGTCTGAGAACGGTAACGATTCAGTTGTGTTGTTCTGCCATTCAAACGGAAGATATGAACATCAGAGCCGGGTATCAACCTCACAGTTGGAGGTCAAGGCATGTTTCTGCAGCTGCTAACAAACCATAAATTGGCAGAGTCCTTGAAAAAAATTGCCTACTTGATTCCCTCCCATTTATCAATAACAATCTCTTAAGGAGAATTTCAGTCTGGTTTCCATCCCCATCATCTTACACAAACAGGAAACAGGATCTGAAACAACATCCTCAGGGCAGCTGGTTCTAGACCATTACCTATTCTGATTCTCATCAACTTAACAATGTTTGAAACTTATCTCCATGGCTTTTAACATATTTAGACCAAAACCTTCTAAGTTGACATTATTGTGGGCCACTATGGAGGTTAGTTACGTTGTACCCTAGGTCTCTTTATGTTCACCATACAACTGATTTCTCTTGTCTTCTGTAATTTCAATATAACTTCTCCCTGACATATCATCCAGCTCTTCCCTCCAGTTTATCCCTTTTTCTGAGTGTCCACAAGACATTAAATTTCCTAAGACAGTTAGCAGGATTTCAGTATTGACAGTTCCACCATAAGTCCTTTTGAGTCATTCTAGACATTGCTTTTTTCGTACGCATCTTGTACAAATAACAGTCTGCTTAAATCATGTCGGTCTGTTGCTAACACCTAGCTGCATTCCCATACTGAATCACTCCACCGTGCAAATTTCATCTTGGTGGCATTGTCTCTCAAATATCAACCTCAGTGGGTCCAGAATACTGTGGCCTGTGTCGTTACCAAAACTCGATCCACTATTCATACCACTCCAGTTCTTCAAGAACTTTATTGGCTTCCTACTTTGCTCCTTTATCGCTGTCTGAACTACTTTTCATCAACAACCTGTTTTAATTTTTATTTAATAAAAAGCAAGAATGTTGTCATTGAAGGGTGTATCAGTAACCATGTTGGGGTTATTGACGATCACTCAGCATTTGAGGTTGGTTGTTTGGTACAAACTGATTTTCATTTGTGGCTCTTCAGGTCTGGAGAATGTCACCGTCCAGCTGAACCTCGAAGCCGAGTTTCACTTCACTCATCTCATTATGACCTTCAAGGTGAGCTCTTCACACATAAGAGGCTTCCTGACAGTGTGAGTTACCGGTGACGGAAATCAGAACTTCTGAGAAATTGGGTGCTGAACCCAAGTGGGCTGCCATCCAGCAGGAGGTGGAGACAGAGTCCATCTGATTTGATGAAGTAGAGTTAAAGTGTTGATGCTGGTGTGGTAGAGCAGGTGGTACGAACCTTTGAGGAACCATAAAAATGGTCTCGATCTTTATGCTTCAACCCGATTCTGTTTTTAATGTAATTAGACTTCAGCGCCTTTCTGCTGATTTTTTGAACCAGCAATAAGTAGAAACATGGCCATTCCATCTCTGTTGATTATTGGATGAGCTCATTGTTAAGCTTATTTAGACAGTGAGATGAGTTGTGGACGTGTCATCTTTACCTGTTATCTTTCGTCAGACGTTTCGACCAGCTGCCATGGTCATTGAGCGATCAGCAGACTATGGAAAAACCTGGCAGGTTTACCGCTACTTTGCCTATGATTGCGAGTCATCCTTTCCATCAGTTTCCCATGGTCCGATGCAGAAGGTTGATGATGTCATCTGTGACACTCGTTACTCGGACATCGAGCCATCCACTGAAGGCGAGGTACTGTAACTCCTGAAAACATTTGAAGGCAACTGTAGGGGCATTTCAGTGTCCTTACATTGATGTAATGAATATCCGTTACTGTGACCTTTTGGTTGTTAATTGTTCTTCTTTTAGGTGATTTACAGAGTCCTGGACCCAGCATTTCGTATTGAAGACCCTTACAGTCCACGGATCCAGAGTGCGTCTCCTTGAATCAGACAATTTAACCAGAGTCTCAGTTAGCAAAAGGTTATTGATCTGTGATTATTGCCTCTTTGTTCAGACTTGTTGAAGATCACCAACCTGCGGGTTAAGTTCACCAAGCTGCACACACTCGGAGACAACCTGCTGGACTCTCGGATGGAGATCAAGGAGAAGTATTACTATGCCATCTATGACATGGTGGTCAGAGGAAACTGCTTCTGTTATGGACATGCGTCTGAATGCGCCCCTGTTGAGGGAGCAGGCCAGACCAAGGAGGGCATGGTGAGTCCTCTGGTTTTTGCCTCAGCACATTTAAACTGTCTTCAGTTCAATTCAGTTTCAATTGTTTTTGAGTATGCAATGATTATTAATTATCCGTCTGTGTCTTTTAGGTTCATGGTCACTGTATGTGCAACCACAACACTAAAGGACTGAACTGCGAACAGTGCGAAGACTTTTACCACGATCTGCCCTGGAGACCAGCCGAGGGGCGCAACACCAATGCCTGCAAAAGTGAGTCCTCATGGTTCCACACTGGTCCAGAATGGCCTACATGGCTGTAAACTGGTCCATAAGAATCCACATGTGTGTAAGCCATTTCCGTTTGTCTAAACCAATACAGTCTCTGTAGCTTTAAAGTGATCCAGTAATGCCCATGTAGATCTCCAATGATTCAAAGTGGTTTCACTGATCTGTCACTGCTGGTCCACATTGAGCCACACATTCATACTTTATTGGGTTCTGATGATAATTGAGATGTAAGTTTATGATTCTGCCAGTGGTCACAATCATATCGTCTCTTTACTGTCTTAATAAAATCAAAACAGCTAATATTTGGATAAATCTAATTTGAAACAGCTTCTACGGTAAACTGGACATCAGATTGGTGATGAAAGCTCCGTCTTGTTCTTTCTTTGCTCTTCAGAATGTAACTGTAACCAGCACTCGGACTCATGCCACTTCGACATGGCCGTGTTCATGGCTTCTGGAAACGTCAGCGGAGGAGTTTGCGACGACTGTCTGCACAACACGACCGGACACAACTGTGAGCAGTGCAAACCGTTTTATTATCAACATCCGGAGAAGGACCTCAGAGACCCAAACATCTGCCAGCGTGAGTCTACCTGTTTTTATCCAAATCTAAACCTGTGAAGGTTTGAAATGACACCAGAGTCCAGCTGTTCAGCTCTGAGTCAGTACAGAGTTCTGTCTTTAGAAAGAACCAGGATCCTCTAAGATCCACAAATCTCAGCTGGACGTACAGTTTATGTGTTTTGCAGAAGCACTTTCATTTCAAATGCTCTTTTGTCTTTATAACATGGTATTATATTCTCTGCTAAAGTCCTGAGTCCTGATCAGATTTCAGGCACTCAGACATTTTCATGAAGGCAAATGAAAGGATGACTTTAAGACCAAACATTTAGGAATGTTTTCATGTTGGAGGTCTTTGATGTGGTTTCATCCAGGCTTAGACCTGCCTCACAGATTATCTTCTCACCTTTGCTCAAACGACAGAATCACACTTTTAATCATCCACGTCTACAGCCTGACGTCCTGATGATCACACTGAGGCAGATATGAAAAACATCCAGAGATTTAGTTTTTAATATTTTTCCATGTCAACAGAAAATTTCCCCTTTTGCTGACATGAAGCTAGAGTTCTGCTCTTCTGATGTTGACTGGTTAGCTGTTATTTGTCTGCAGCCTGTAACTGCGACCCCGTGGGCTCCCTGAATGGAGGAATATGCGACGGATTGACGGATGTCCGAGTCGGTCTGATCGCTGGTCAGTGCCGGTGTAAAGTCAATGTGGAGGGGGAACGTTGCGAACACTGCAAACCGGCGTACTACGGGCTCAGCGATGAACCTGAAGGCTGCAAAGGTATAAAACGCTCACATGAAGGCTCGGTTCATTGATCATTTCTCAAAGATCCTCACAGACAGAACAGATTCACTGATAAATCATTGACATGTTATCAGACTGGACTGGCTTGAGATGCTTGATATTGAAACAGGGAACTGATCAGTATAAACATTCCCTTTTGGGTCAGAAGAATTAAATCCGAGGTAACAAACATCAGAACCACTACGACAAGAGAACATGGGATTTCCTAGAGGCTGTTAAAACCTTTCTGCATGGAGTTTGCATGTTTTCCCAGTACATGTAAGGGACTCCAGCTTCCTCTCACAGTCTAAAAACATGACTGCTACCTTAATTGGTCTCTCTCCATTGTCCTTATGAGTTTGTGCATGGATTTTTGTTCTGTGTGGTGGCCTGGCAACCTGGTCAGGTAACCCGGCATCTCTGCCTCTCTGCGATCCTACAAGAATAAGCGAGTACAAACATTGGCTGAATTGGCTTTGATACTGTAAAGACACCAACAAAAATTTTGAGCAAGTCTTCATTACCAATGAAATTAAAATAAAATCATGTTGGAGGAGTTTTAGTCTTTTCAAACAGGACTACAAATGTTGCCAGTGTGAAATATGCTGTTCTAAATAGTTTTCTGATAACACAGAAATAGAAATAGAAATATCCTTTATTGTCCCACAGTAGGGAAAATAAATGAACAAGATAACTTAGTATGAGCTTGTATCTGAAATTTGAATGCTTGGATGAACGTAAGTGGTTTAATGTACCAATATTTTAGATTTTTATTCCTACCATACACGTGCAGTGATCTAAAGAGGTTTAGATCAGATCTTTATTTTTCTTGTGCGTCTACCAAATCAATGTGGGTTCTTCTCTTGGTTTTGTTTTCCTCTGAAATATCCCACATCATGTCGCTTAGATTGAGAGTACAGACGGCATTCAGAAGTACGCCATGCTCCAGAGAAGGTAGGAGTGTTTGCTTTAAATGAGGCGCAAAGACTCCCACTGTGGCGGTTCCAAACTAAAATACATTTGACCCTTTTGATGGATGCAGGTTTGATGCAGTGAGGAGTTTTTCTTGTTAGGAGGCTTAGATGCAGATATCAGATCACCTATGATCTATGTGACTCTCTGAACACAGATGAGTCAGTGTGAAAGCAGATCCGCTTTGGGGGGAAAGATAGATTTTCACTTCTGGCTTTTACAGATGTTTTCTCACTTTCTCTCAACAGTAATAAACAGACAGGAGATGCAGAGTGGTTAGATCTGAAGGTGGGGCCTGCCATGGGTTTATTTACACCCTAATGCACCAACACAGAGGCAGACTTTCAGTGAGACTGTATAGGGCTGTGGACTCTTTAAGTCAGTGATTAATTTCTCCCTGAAATGTATCAGGAAACAGAGACTGAAGTGAATGAAACAACAGAAATGGCTAGATGTGCTAAGTGATCTTAGGAATATACTTATGAATAATTAAGGATGTCGGAGAATCAGTGAAATCTCCGCAGAACAACAAAAGACTGAAGGAAAGACCAATATCATCAGGATTTTGGGGAGCAAAACATAATTCTTAAATCCTTTCTGTCAAACCTAGACAGAAGCAGGTGCTACTGAATATATTTAGGATGTAGATTGGGACTGATGAGTTGTGATGGTTGCAGCGTGTACCTGCAGTCCCCTGGGAACAACTCCCGGAGGAAACCCGTGTGACAGCGAAACGGGAAGCTGTTTCTGCAAACGTCTGGTGATCGGGCGGGACTGCGACCAGTGTGTGGTGAGGACAATACTCAGATTACTCTACACTTATCTAACAATCAGAACGCGGTCCTCAGAGGTGGCAAGCTAACACCAGAGAGAGACATGTTCTGAAACAAAACGGGAGCATTTCAGTCAGAGACATTGGAGACTGGAGGATGTGTAACTGGGCGTACTGCTGGGTCTGCAGGATGAACACTGGGGACTCAGCAACGACATGGACGGCTGCAGACCGTGCGACTGCGATCTGGGAGGGGCCATCCACAACCGGTGAGTCCATTTTAATACACCCTCACCAATTATTGACTCTAGAAAAGAGGAAGGATGGGAGAGTTTTTTCATAAAGACAGATTTTCTGGGTTCTAACCTTCAGGTTTAACACTGCAGCAGAAGTTCTGCTTGATCTGTAAACACCACTCATTGTATCATGTGGCTTAAGTGGATTCAGGTGAAAATTAGGAAACCCACTTAAATATCAGTTCTTAAAGAAAGGCTTAGTGCCTAATCTCAATTTTTATCCCTGCAAAGAGAGGGTTTTATTGCTCTTAAACACCAAAATGTACCTTCTTTTACTCATCAAGCAAACAATATCAGCAAAGAAGAAAAACAGTCAGGACAGCCTACAGCCTCTTTAGCTAACACTTCTTCTAGGCTTACACTAAACTCTGATATCAGTGTCTGAAATCTTTGTCCCATTCCTCACTTTCAATCAAGGTTCTCCTTACATAGACTTTCATGTTTTTTCTCTTTTCATATCTCCCATTGAGCTAACAGTAGTTCATTTTCTGATTATACGGACATGCATTTCATACCAACAGTATGAGCTTGCTGAATGATGTCATTTTTCATCTTAAGAAACTTCTTGTAGCATCTTGTAGTCTGCCTTAAGGTCAGACATGTTAGATGACCTGGTGGCACAGTGGCAGCTGTTTTAAATGCAGCTTTCTGTACTGTGGAAAACTGGTTGCTTGAAACCTCTTTAAAACCTTGACCAGACCTTCAAGCTGCTATAATCTTCCTTCTGAAGCCTTCAGACAGCTCTTTGGATCTCTTCATATCTCTCTTCATCGGACGAGCAGGGGTAAAACGCGCAACCCATTTACGAAAACCTCAGTTCTTGACGAGGTCATAACGGGTTCATG
>CAEFZX010032002.1:0-10884 GCA_903066825.1 Alfaro cultratus
GGTATGCCACGCCGTTTCGGTAACAAAGCCTATGGAAGTCTCTTGTCACAAGGGTGCATCGCCCTAACCCTTACCCTTACCCTAACCCTACTGCCCTTAAAATGCTGTAAAAGTACCTCATTCCAGCTCTCTGAACCTCCACAAATGACTTGGACTCAAAAAACTCTGCCATTTTTTCGCTTGTCATGTCTCGAAAACCAGGTTCCTAAAATCCTTCCGGCGGTTTTTTTTTTTATAAGGTCTTGAAATCATACCTATCCGTCTGGCCCGGATTCAAAAGCTTTCTCCGAGGGGGCCAATGCTTTGGAGGTCCCGGAAGATCTTGAAAATTCACCCAGGCTTCTGTGAACCGTGCAGAGACGACTCGACCGCACCAGCCTGCTCTCTGGAGCCTGGGCTATCGGGCAAAAATTGATTTTAGCGGGAAATATGCATTTTTGACCGTTTTACAGACTCGGATTTGGGGGAGCTTCTGCGATTTATCCTGCCTCCTATGAGTGGTTTAGAAGCGAACCGAGACCACCAGCGTGCTCCACTGGCTCTGCCCTTTCCGCCAATATACAGCTTTCCCGGGGGAAATCGATTTTTAAAGATTTTTATGGAAGTCAAAAAACAACCGTGGCCTCCGGAGGTCCCCAGGCCGAGGACAGTGAGGTGCTGCGGACTGAGGGGAGAGGAGGAGTGCCTGGCCCTGGAAGTCTGGAAATTCAACTTTAAGCCAGGCTCCTGGGAGTCACATCAGCGTGACCGGGGCATTATTTGGAGTCTATTGATCCGGGTCTCCCGCCTCCAGGACCCTGGCAAGGTGTATTTTTGACCGTTTTGGCTGAAAACGGATTTAAATTCCTTAAAAATCGGGGGAACGTCATAGAAGCGAACCGACACCACCAGCGTGTTCCTCGGACCGTGCCCGATCCGCAGATATATAGGTTTCCAGGGGGGAACCAGGCCTGCGGGCCCACAAGCAACCAGGCTGGGGGTCATGGAGGTCAGACATAGTACCAGACCTTAATGGCTGTGGCTGACCCCCCCCCCCCACCAGACTGAGAACCTGGCCTGCAGGTACACACTCAGAGCCAGGGCCAGTTCTCAACCACAACCACAGACACCAGGCCCACCTCTCGGTCCTGTGTGCCCACACTTAAGCACCCCCCCACGGACAGCTCCACCAGTACACACGGCGTGGAGAGTCGTGCCCCTGGTAAGGTTGTAAGGAAACCTAAGAAATGCACTAAGTCCCCTCCGGGATCACCAGGCCCACCTCTCGGTCCTGCGTGCCCGTGCTTAAGCACCCTACCGCGGACTGGGCCACCAGTGCCCGCACCGCCTGGAAGTCCGTGCTCCTGGTAAGGTAGTAGGGAGGTGACAGAATTGCACTGAGTCCCCGTGGGGACTTAGTGAAATGACCCGATTCAGGGGAGATGTCTAGCCTAAGTGTGTGTTTGTGCTTGTGCAACTCTTACCTGATGTTTCCACCTAAACCCTAATGTGTGAATTTATTTTATTTATTATTGTTGTAAGTCAATGTGGACATTTATTTTTATTGTGGAGGGAAAGAAGGATAGAACAAAAAGAGGGGGTGCCTAAACTAAATTAAAGTTGCAGAACAAAAATTGAAAGAGGGAAAGAAAGAAAATATACGTACCTGACGAAGACACAAGACAGTCGAAACGTTGTACACGGGAGGCAACATAAGAAAAAAGAAAAACACAAATACCAATTAAAGGAAAGACAGAAAGACAAAGTGAGCCACTCGCGGGCCAGTTGGGGACCGGTAGTGTGCCATGCGGGAGGCTTTGAAGGTGACAGGGACGGGATGGCCTGTGCTCTGCGCCCTTGTCATCTTTGGCGGCAGGGGAAGCGACGGTCTTAGACCGAATTTTTTTACACCCTATCTTTTGCAACCCTTTAGTTCTGCATTATTTTTTCGTAATACTGTCTCACTACTGGCCTCTCCTGTCAAACGGTTCTTAGGCTGTTGAATGTTCTTATTGGTTGCAGCACAGCTAAGAGTAACATCAGCAGGATTAGTTTGGATGCTAATCATTTTAAGAACCAGAAATAGATGACACAGTTAAATAGTGTCTAATGGAGCCTACTGTTACTGGGCATAAGTTTGATAAAGACTTTGAGACAATATTGGATACACTGCTGTGTTCTAATACGTTTTGGGGGATCATTGTAGTTTCAGTCCAACAGCAGATGTCACTAAGTGAGCAATGAGAACATCCAGTACTGAACCATTGGTCAAAGTAATGGGTTGGAAAGCCACATTGCTTCATATGGCTATTACTAGCTGTAAGTGCATCTGTGATTAAAATGCATATGTTTAAGAAATAATAAATGCTTGACATGTGTTGAAATAAATGTCTCTTGCATCTGAGGCAGCTGTTTGACTGCTGTGGTGCTGTCAGCACTGCTGGGGTCTGGAACATAAGGATTTAGCTGCACCCAAAACTTGTGCTTCTTTGCATCTCTGTTTGATACCTGCATCTAAAGAAACATCATATTGTTTTCGCTACTGTCTGTTCTTAGCCATTGTAACAGTGGTCACTGCTGGAGTTTGCTTTACATGTCATAAAAAAGCAGGACAAAGTTGCAGAAAACTAGTTTGAGAGTACCTTTTTAGTATTTATTTAAGACCAATTATAAAGAAAAAAAATCAGTGATGGGATCTTGCATTTTAAAATGTTATTGAATTCACACATATATTTTTATTACTCATAAAAAGACATGTCACAGGCACTTTAAGGCCACATGTATAATGTGTTGAATTTCTAACATGTTTAGATTTCATTCATTCAGAAGCTGTTCTGTTGCATGTCTCCCTCTTCTGGTCATATGTTACATGACAACAAAAGACTGCTCACTTCAAATTCCAATAAATTTATGACAATCTTTTTATTTATATACTTTATCTCCAATGACCTGGCATTGAAAAGACTAAGTGTCTTCTCAATGACACTTAGTCACAGTGTTCACAGATATGAACACTGTGATGAAATTGAAAACAATAAGATATAATTCAATAAACTCTCAAATATGATGAAATCCAGTAAAAGTTAATGAACTCGGTTACATTTTGTGCTTTTAAAGGAAAAATCAGAGCCAGTTTTACATTTACTTATGACAACACAAGTAATGCAAGAAAAACAGCAAACATTTGCAATACAAGGAAACCAAGAGTGGGGGCTGCACAGTGACGCAGTTGGTAGCACTGTTGCCTTGCAGCAACACCAGATAGACACCAGCACCTCCCAACCCCATTAGGAACAAGGGTGAACAGAAAATGGATGGATGGATGGAAACCAAGAGTAACCACTAATTTCACACACAGAACTGAAAAAAGCCTAAGATAGACTAGGCTGTTACATTTCTACACTTTTAATATTGACAAGAAGATTGATTGATTTTTTTTTAATTATTATTCACCAGCTCAACAGAGGAACATCAGAAAACATCTGCTGTTTAAGGGACAGAAGCTTTGCAAAAGGCAGAAAGTGAGAATTTTAGATTTGAGGTTTCCCCTTAACAAGCAAGAGCTACCTGTTAAATATGAGCTTCATATTATAATACATTGCATACTCCAATCTCTCTGAACATTAAGTATAATTTTATGTGTCTTTTAAGGTTTTTAATAATCATATATTTCTTAGAAAAGACAGGCATTCGAGTTCCAAAGAAATGGAGTTCCAGCATGTTAGCTTAGTTAGCTTAGCATATTACTCTGAAAAACAGTAGACAAGGTAGGATATTGGTCTGTCAACTGTTGAAAACAACTTTAACCGCAGAATGAGGTGCTGACTTGTGATTAACACAATAAAGAGCTGTGTGTCTAATAAAGTATTTCTATTGCACTGTTAGTAATTGACAAGGAAGAAGATTTAATTTTTTTTGTACAGAATACCATAAAAAATGAGAATAAATTAATGGTTGGCCATGATTAAAAAATTTTAATTTAATCTGAAAGTGATGTAATTTTGATTCTTACTTATACTAATGTCACTTTTAAATATTTGAAAAGATCTTGGTAACACTTTGTGTTAATATTACTGATTAAACTTTAGCTTTAATGAGGGGAGAAGAATGAGACTGCACGGTTACAATCTCCAAACTACTCCGCTGATCTTATGTCTCCCTTCACTCTTTATTAGGTTCAGGGCGTTCCCTAGTTACATATCTAAGAGTTGCACTAAGGAGTGGACAAACTGCTGCAACTCCNCAGCAGAGCTGGAAATAAACTGGTTATACAAAATACATAAACACTCAAACAGCATAATATGAATGATAACTAAGAACTATAAAGATGGAATATGTACAAATATTCTAACAAACATAAAGCTTCATAATTTTTAAAGTGTAATCAGTAATACTTTTATAACAAATTTACATCAGATCATGATTTCTTGGTTAATGTCAAGTTGTCATAACAAAGACATTTTGAATAATGTCAACTTTGTATTAAAAGTGTCATAATTTACTGAATGACACTTTATGACAAAAGTCATAAATATTCATGAAGACTTACTCATGTTCATGACAGGGTTATGTCATGTTTATGACGGTGTCTTATTCACAACATGTGAAATAAAGTTTTACCAAATTCTTCAACAAATTCTTCATCTCTTAGACTACTGACATTTTGACCATTAAAATGCCTCTAACACAAATTAAATTAAGATAACTAAGAATGTCGTTCATAAACAAGGAAAGCAATAATTAAAATGAATTAAAATCAACTCTATGAAGGCAAAGGTATGGTGAAATGTGTACTAATAAAACAAACAAACAAAAAGCAAAGAAAAAACTGTGTACTGCGTAACAAGGGCAAATCAAACTGTAGAGCCTCAAGCTCTTCACAAACAAGCGGACGGTTAATCGTCATAAAAAATTTAACAACTGTTTTACAGACGGAGTCCCAATTAGGTGATCCTTCAAATGCACAGATACAATATTTACATTCATAAATATCTGCATGCAGAACCCTGAGTTCACTGTAGCCTTCACACAATTCCACCCTTCACATTTTTCTCCTTCCTGTCAAAGGAGCTCGGCTCAGCCAGACACTCCAGTGCAAGTAAAGTCGTCCTTCCAACACCCAGTGCCTGACCTGAAGGAGGCAACTGGGTTGTTCCGTACCGCTGTTTCATGTCCTCACCGAACCGTGTAGCAGTGGCACACCTGAAGACTGCATCGCTGAGTGAGAGGGAGAGTAGGATGATGCAGAACTTGAAGTGGGATCTATTAGACCAGAACAAAAAAACCAAAAAAACAAAACAAAAACGCTGTCAACCTTAAGTGAATGTCAATCTGTTTCATTCTAACTTACAGAATTAGAATTTGAGTATTGATCAACACTCCTGGGGAGTTGTGATGTTCTTAATATGCATCTCAGAAAATTAACCCTGTAATTAAGGTTTTAGCCAGGGCCGGCCCAAGCCTTTCTGAGGCCCAAAGCAGATTTTTTTTTCTTTTATATTTGGGCCCTCCATACCAACATGTTAACATCAGATGCTTTATCATTTCTTAGCATGTAACATACCAAATATCATTAGCATAATCTGTAATTAGCTTACATCATACCAGTGTTATTATGGCTACTGATTTTAACTTTATTGGAGTAACAAACTAAATAAATTATTTGGAATTTGAAATGCAGAGACATTTCAGTATGTCATGTTGTTTTAACTACTCGAAAGTAACATCAGCTGATAAACAGTAAATATACGGTAAAAAAAAATTGACAAGTTTGATATCTTATATTTCCCCAACAGAGGCAGCAGGCATCAACAGGAAGAGATTTACCATTATTTATGTAGCAATTACAAAAACAATACGGAAATTGGTTTTACTTATGTAATAGCATTTAGTTTGTATTATTCAATATTACATATATTTCAGCATATATGTTTTTCTGTAATTATTGCTTATTGGTCTCTTGGTCATTTAGCTCTGAATGATAACCCACACAAAAGTAAAAATGTTGCTAAATTGTGAATGCACCATGAATACCCTACACAGACTCATTCCACATAAACATTTTCATGTTTTTTCTCAGAAGAAGGCAATCTGTGTCTCTTTCTACCGACATTTTTAATAGGGTTTTTGAAAGAACTCCTGAGCAATAAAATACATATTTGGTCTTATTTTATTAGCATAATGCTGATCACTGAATTACCAGCACCCAAGGCGAGACCTCCAGCAGTTTGCCCTTTGTTCACTTTCTGTTATACAGTGCATGTTTACAGTGCAGCTGTGTAGTAAACAGCAGGAGCCGGCCAGGCATGACTGAGGTGTTTTATTACAGGGACATTTTAAAGGCTAACATATTTTCTGCTGACACAGCAGTCTGTAAAGTCACAAATCATTTAATGCCTCTTATGTGTGCCTGTGCATGCAAACTGTTCAGGCTGGTTTTGTTGTTGTGTTGATATTAGAGCTATGAGCAGCTGCATTACACTCTCTTACATTTAGTTAACACAGAAGAGGCCATGAAAGTTAATTCTTTTTATTGTTTTAATCGAAATAGATTCATGATCAGTCATAAGTATGACCATAAGTTATACATTTTTTTGCGCTAATAAATAATTGGGAGTTTATTGAAGATTATTCTCAAAAATTGTCAAAAGCTTGTACTAAACAGCTGCCTCAGCCTCAGTTGATGTTAGGTTATAGCTCACGATCTATATGAAAGGTCGCATTTACCATCAGAAATAAGTGAAAATATAACAAATATTTCCAAATTAGTACCACAAACACTTTGATTTTTATTACAAAAAAAAAAAAAATCGCAAAAAGTATCACAAAATCCTGGAGGGAATGAAAAGATGTTCAATAATATTTTTTTAATTTTAAGAATTTATTGATATTTTAACAGTTTGCGAACAGGTTTAATCAACGTGTTCTGGCACAACCGGCCCTTTAAGACCATCCATGATCTTGATTTGGCACAAAACGAAAAGGAGTTTGACTGCCCTGCTTTAATGGGTCCCTAGTCAAAGTAGTTGCTGTAGTGATATGGGCCCTGGTGGGACAGTCAGTCGGGAATCAGGCATCAGTGCCTTAACATCCACCCCCTCCTCTGCAACATATGCAACACTACACATTGGTCATGTCTTGGGGTGTGGAATGATGGACCTCGCAGACATGGGGAGATAAGCAGGGCTCTAGTGGGCGTCCCACCCATCTGATCCCCACAGGGCTAGCTGACCAGGTAGGGTGTTAATGTGTTCTTACTAACTTGTTTGTTCTGAGTTTCGCCTACAGCAGGGGGCTGGTGCCTGTCTGCCATGTTGGTGGGTCTAGAGGTGAGTCTCTCTTGTGTACTGCTGAGTGGTCTTGCTGTGGGTGGGTCTGTGCAGAAAATGGGCCACCACAGGGACCCGGTTCCAGGCTTGGCCTACTCAGTGTGGCTGAGTCGGGGGTTCGGTGCCCTGTGTCTCACCCTGTGCCTCACCCTGAGCACCCCCCTCTATCATTTGGGGGGATGGGGCTGCTGTTCCTGCGCTTCACTGAAGATCTACTAGCTTTTTGAGAGTTGTGACTGTTGAGTTGGTGCCTAGTGTCTGTCTGAGGCAGATGTGACCTTCCAGAGACGTGTCCACTTATCCTTTGCAGCTCTTGGGGGTTAAGTACCTCCCCTGTTACATATAGCTTTTTTGTTTTAAACAGATTCTCATTGATACTTAAGGTGCTAACTTTAAGGGTTTCTGTAAGCAACATCTTCCTTATTGAAGAGTTTTCTAAACAGGGTCTGGTAAAGTGCGCTTACTTACACATCATGCTGAGAATGATTAAATTCCAGTCCACACCTTTCTCTTTTTCCCTCTACTAAATGCAAATATTGCAAATATTTAGGTATTAAAAATGAATAAAACATGACCCTTACCTCCATTCTTCCTCCACATGTTTCTGGCAAACTTGTCAGTGGACGTCAAGTCGGATATTTGGATGTTGGGATTTGACTTGTAGTCGTCTTGAGGAAAAGAAAACAACCAAACACTTTTCTCTGAAACCAGTAGGTATTACATCGGCAAGGATAAAGGGAGCAAAAACTGTCCAACTTACTGTTGTTGCTTGAGGGAAAGGAGCCACTCCCAATCATGGTCTCATGCCCACTGTCTGACATCGTCCTCTCCATCCTGGGAATGGGCGGCCGCTTCTTCGTGCTCTTCCGAGTGCTGATGCGGATGATGCCCCGCACCAACCGGCACTCCGCTTCCTGCTCGTCCATTTTGTGCTCCTCTGCCAGGGAGTTGATGAGTTGGGTGATGGCTTTGCTCTTCCTCAGAAACACAGAGTCGGAGGTGCACCTGGCCAGCTCTTCGATTTGATACTCAGAGTAGAGCTCCAGTAGCTTCTTGGTGATCAGGGAGTCCACGTTCTCGTCGCCACCCTGCCAGTCATGAAATGGCACAGAATCATGCAGGGAGGCAAACTCTGATGGGGTTTGAGCAGGCAGTGACGCATATGGTGAAGATTTGACGTCGTAATCTAAATCATCTTTCGGACCGACTACTTTGACTCCGTTAATGCGAAAGTCTGACCATTCGGTGTCAGCCTCTTCTTTGTTGTTGTCCGGGTTAACACCTCGGAGGCTGATCTTTTCTGGCTCATCTGGGGAGCTCTCGTTCGGCGCCAAACGCGGAGCGTGGATGCAGCGCTGACACACCTTATACAGTCCAAAGGTGATTACAGTGCACACGAAGGTTTTACAGCTCTTTGGAGAAGAGCAGGGATTGCAGCTCGATGCTGCAGATGAAGGCTCGGCTACCCCGGGAATGAAGTCGATGGTCTCAGACTCGTTCCCATTAGCATCTTTAAGGCGGCCTTTGTGGACTGGCTTTGGCTGTGGGGTTGGCTGCCCATCCTCCACCGGGTCCACACACCGCTCCTCGGTGAAAGACACTTGCCTGGTGCTCCCCAGCCTCTCGCCGTGCCTCACACTGTCACTGGTGCCAGCAGACATGACTAACTAGCTGCAAGAATCCAATGAGAAAAGAAGCACAACAGAAGGGTTACACTAAAAATGGTTATACAATATTATCTCTCTGTCAGGCAGAATATCAAATCCTGTTAAACCACATGAGGGCATCTGTCTTTAAAAAAAAAAAGAATCAACTATTACAGGCAGGCAGGTAATGTGGCCCAACAGGTTTCATGGATGATGCACCTGGTGAGAAACAATCAGCCATTCATACATCCGATTATCTGTGTGATGATAAACAACTCATTCAGTTTGGTCACAACTGAGGAGTGTGTAGTCAAGACTGCTTAGTAAGGCACAAATAAAGTAAAAACAAATATAATATTAATAATAATAGCATTAATAATAATCCTGATAATATTCATCATTTGTATTATTGTTATCATCTTTATTTTTATTATCATCGTCTCACTGCAATGCATTAGCTTATCTATGACTACCTTTGATAAAAGTAAAACTATTTATTTTGGTGATAATTTTAGTCTTGCTATTGTATTGTAGTAATATTCAAAAATTATCAGTAGATGCAACAACACACAAGCTACTGTTGGTAATACCAATATTTTATAACACTAATGTTAATACAACTAGGACTAATGCAGTACTATTATTACTGCTACTAATGATAATAGTAAAAAAAATTAACTATAAGCCTCTACAGGCTTGTAATATGGAATAGCAACAACAATTATATTAATATTTTTATAATGTGGCTAATTGGTATAATAATAATTTTAATAATAATAATAATAATAATAATAATAATAAACAAGAAGTAATTCTTGTCAGTAATATTAATAATTAGTATAGCTATCATTTCAAAAAGGTGACAATAATAACAGTGAACATGTTATGTGTTATTGGTGGTGTTAGCCTACATAAGGTGATTTATAATAATATTAATATTACTAATGATACCAATAGCACTGTCATTATTAATAACATAAGAAATTATAATAAAGTAACAATAATGCACTTTGACTTTATCATTATAAAATAAATAATCGGGCATCTACAATCAAAACAACAACAATAATTATTATTATGACACTTTTTGGAGTGAGATTAATTAGTATAATAATTATGTTAATACGATTGAACAGTAAAGTTATGTGGTACAACTGGCATTAGCTTCAATATGGCAACTTGGAATAATTATTTTTAAAGATAAAAATAAGCTTATTAAAGTATTAATACTATAATATTCTGGTTGAATGATCCTGTATCCGGTCACCAGTAGAACATGAGTTGATCAGTCTGTTCTCAGTGCTGACGTCATCTACGACGACGACTGTTTACAGCTCTCAAAACAACGTCGCTTTCATCTCGTCCACTCAACGAAAACGTTTCGCTGTTTTAGGAATACGCAGCCTAATTACTAATTCAGTTAACAACAGGCTAACATATTGGAGACATTCGCTCGCAGTCACTTTTCTGAGCTTGTATCAATATTGTTTTCATGTTCATGGCGACTCGTCATTGCGTCTCTTCCTCCATTATAAACTTCTCACCTATAGCCAGAGTACGCTGCGTCCACAAGCCGACTCCCCCCAAAACCAAGGCTTTCCCTGAGTCCTACAAGACAACGTGTATGTTTTAATCCATCTGTGACAAGGAGTTGGGTCCAAAACACTCCGAAATGAAAGTTTGAGGAAAGTTCGGGGGAAATCCGTGTACCTGAGCGTCAAGGTACAGGAAGCCAACCAGGTAAGCCGAAACAGGAGTGTGGACTTCCGGTTAGAAGTGGCTTTAGAAAATAAAACTCAGGTGAAATGACAAACTCTGTGGATTCTAATGCACACGTACCCGCTCATGTACGCCTATATATATATATATATATATATATATATATATATATATATATATATATATATATATATATAGATAAAAAAAAAAAA
>CAEFZX010032007.1:0-24151 GCA_903066825.1 Alfaro cultratus
TCTATCTTCTGATTAAGAACAGGGCTGCCCGCACTGACTCGGCTCAGGGATTACGTCACACGCAGCGCCGTGCGCAGTGCCCTAGTGCCTGTAAATTTAATGGTCCAATGAAGGTAATTTAAAAAACAGGACATTTCCTCACTTTCTAAAAAAAAACCCGGGACGCCCGGGACAGGACATGAAATACGGACATGTCCCGGGAAATACGGACGTTTGGTCACCCTATCGTAAACTTAGTATTAGCTAACTAACATAGCAAATTAGCCATTCTTGCTGCGAGCTTACATAAAAACATTTTCTTAAATGACTCCAGCGTACAATTATTTACACATTTACGTAAAACAAATAGTTATTATCTTCACAATCAAACAATACTTACGAACAAATCTTGTCCGAAACACAGCGTATAAAGATAATAATCAGCTGCATTCTATGAACTGTTCGGTGTTGCGTTCCACCATCTTGGATCTATTTTCCTTTGTTTAGCGTCACCAAACAACATAACAAAATATCCACCAGCGGGTGCTCTAGTGCGGTTTTCAACCTTGCTGGTCCAGCTTAACTTACAAAAGGCAGCACAGGCATAATTTTCTTCAACTAACACATAAATATAAAACTGCATGTATACATAAATAAAATAATGTAATTAATTAATTTTATTTGTTAGCTGTGCCCCCTCCTGGACTGGTCTGGCCAAGGCTGTGAACATTTTCTGGGGACGCCACTGGACAAGTTCAGTGAGACGTATTGGGATGGACCACAAAATTCTACAGATTCACAAAAATAAATACACTTAATAGAAATATGCCAATTTTGGAGGGATCAAGTTTTTTGATAAAATGCTTTTGCACTAGGAGGCGCTGTTTTTCCAGCTGGTTTGAAAATGAGTGCACTTGCTAAAGCTGCAATAAAGTTTCACGCCAGCAAAGTGTCTATTTGTAGGCACTGGCCTCCATGGGCAATACGCAGCCGCTCTCAAAGTTCCTCAAAAGTCGAGATTGTCATTCTAACCTGTTGAATCCAAAGCTCTTCTGTAAACTACAATTTCCCCAAAAACACCGCATATGCGGCCGCTCCAAAGTAGGCGGGGCTTGTCGCAATAAAACGCGGACATCTCCTCTGATTGGCTGAAAGATGATGACCGCTAGCACCATGGCTGACCTATGAATATAACTCAACAGTTTACCATAATTTTTAATGACCTATTGCATGAACAAGCTTATTTTAATTACATTTCTTATTAAATTTTAATGGAAACGCCACAATTGAAAAGTCACGTATTTTCGGCATTGCAAAAGTTTTGCACACATTTGTAACAGAAACACAGCTAGTGACACTAAGCGTTAGGCTGCAGCTCCTTGTGATAAACACAAGTAAGTAAAATAAACAGTCAGGTAGCAAGCAGTCAGTTGGGCCTCCTAGTTGACTTAGAAACAACCAGCTGTAGTTGGTTCTACAACTTGAATCCTTCCTCATATTCCTTCTGCGAGTGTCTTCCACAGAGTGAAGGAGAGCATCTGCTTTTGCTAACAGAAAAGCACTAAACCTGCCAGGGTGTGAAGCTGAGCCCCCCGATGGAGAAACCTAGACTAAAATGTGTGCATCCATGGTAGTGTAAGACACTGGGGATGAAAGTGAGATCCGCATGATATATCGCCAGCTGGCTGGTTTTAATGAGTGGTGGGCAGTGCAGGGGGGCAGATTCTGGAAAGTTCCATGTGTGTTTGGATGCGTTGGGGTAACTGCAGCTTCCTGGTCGGTAACTCTGACGTAAATCCATCCAGATCCAGCTGACACTTTGATGTGTTGCTTTAAATCACATTTTGCTCTCGAATCGCCTGAATTTAGTCTGAAAGTGTAATCTGTTCTAAACGGGATCATTCTGGTTCGTATGAAAATAAGAAACCTCTTATCTGAGAAAGTTCTTCTAACCTTAAAGCTACATGCTACATACTGTCTCCACTCTAAAGCTACACGGTTTAGAGGTGGAGAAAAAAAAAAGGTCAAAGGTTGGCCACATTCTCTCTGCTACTCTTCCATTCTCCACTCTGTCATTCCCTCCGGTGTTTTTCTTAACTTTCCCTTCAGTGAGCTCATTCCCCAGACAAACACTGGCCAGCAAACAGCTAGTAGCACCTTCAGTAGCAGACCACCCGACTGATCCTAAAGGTTCCCTTTTCTGTCTCTTACAGTTACAACAGCCTGACAGAGGTGGAGGGGTCAGAGTTCAGGTCGTTGCGACAACTGGAAATGCTCATGTTGCATGGAAACGACATTAGCAGGGTCCAGCCTGGGGCTTTCTACACCCTGCGGTCACTGCAGGTACTTTTTTTTTTTTTTTTACTGTTGGTGCATGCATGTGTTGGCACGTTCTTGAGAGTGGGAGCAACATTAACGGTTTGGAAAGGTTCTTGAGAGGGAATCTGTAGTGGGAGCTAAAGATCGCAGTGAAGGACAGGAGGTCTTCCAGCGTCAGTGAAATACCAGTTGCAACTTTCTAAAATCTGGTTAGCAATCATGAGAAAGGTTTATGCTTGACGCATCTACAGACGCACAGAATCAAGCCGACAACTTTTACAGCATTTATATCTACTTTGTGTGGCTCATTCTCATATTGTTCTAAACCAGGGGTGGGCAAACTACGGCCCCCGGGCCACATCCGGCCCGTTGGTCTTTTTAATCTGGCCCACCGAAGATTGGTACAGAATTGCCCAAATCAAATCATATTATAATCATGACTCGTTCATTTGGTCTAGTCCTGTAATGCCTGGCGCTCCACCAGGGGGCGCTTTAGGCGCCGTGATACATGACTTGATTTTGTGGAGCTCAGATTCTCTGTGGGCCAAAGAGAAGAAAAGTTGACAGTGAGTGTCGAATGTTCAATAACGAATAGACAACTAAATACTTTTTCACTGAAGTCCGGTCTAAAGCTGTATACCTTAGCTGTCAAGAAACGGTTGCTGTTTTTAAAGAATACAAAATGAGCCGCCACTCTTCCACCAAGCATGCTAATTATGCTCACAACCAGTCAACGCAAGGACGGTCGTCTGCCGCGCTGAGAATGGCAGCTAGTTTCCTCCCTGAGCCAAAACGTTTGCCCACCCCGTTCTAAACTCTAGGTGGCAGTGTTGGGCTGTAGCATGTTTAGAAGTAAAACATTTAAAAATATTATAGTAGCAAAATGGCGACACAAGTGAGTGTGTTGGTGGTAGTATCGTCTTTACTCACTGAGTCACTAAGATATCTGTATTCACGAACTTCCACCAGGAGGAACTCTTTTTCTGCACAGAACTGTCTGCATACTACAAAGTTTTAAAAAATTTGCTCCGTTCCCTGAAACGACTTAATTTGACGATTGACAATTATCAGGAAGTATTAAGTGGACCAATATTGAAACTAATTCTTTGGTTTTATTTTGTTTTTAATCAGTTTTAGCAGATCACAGTCTGATTACCAATGTAACCAGAGGAAACATTTAATCAAAACTAATGTATATCTTACAGAACTTTCTGCATATGTTGTTTTCACATCTGTCTGCAGATCATTTTTCTGGGTCAAAAAGCCCCCCCCAAAAAACAGCCTAGATTAAGTTATAAGTGGACATGAAACCCACACGCAGGTTTGCCCTGGCATATTACTCCTCAGATGACTTTTCTTTTTTAAATGTTACTGTAATTTTCTTCTGGGCTGGACCATCACAAAGAAAGATTGCGGTAATGAGGCCGGCAAAAGCTAGTGCATGCAGTGCACCGAACAAACAAAGTCATGGTAATTCTTTCCTACACAATCCCTACTTTGGACAGTAATTAGCTGCACTTTGATTGCTTCCCTGTTGCCAGGTCCATATGGCTGCAATTACGGACTGAATTTGATCTCAAGCAAAACAAAAGTCAATGCCAATGAAACAGATGAGAAACAACGTACCCAATACATTGGGCCAATAGGAAAATACACTGGGGAACAAAAACAGGACACTGGACCTTATGTGACTTAATATTATTTGACCAGATCGAGACGGAACAACATCTGTTTGGTTAATTCTCAGGAACAGAGTCTATAAGCTGCAGTTGCTATTGGAGGTTAGCTGTTTCATAGTGTAAAATAGCTAATAGCAAGTGTGCTTTCTCATTTTATTTCAAATAGATCCTGAAGCTGAGCTACAACAAGCTCACATCAGTGAGTTCCAGTCTCTTCGAGGGCCTGGTCACTCTGATCCGGCTCCACCTGGATCACAACCTTATAAATTTTATAGAGCCCTACTCCTTTTCTGGTCTGACCTCTCTGAAACTCCTGCAACTGGAAGGGAACCAGCTGAACCAGATCCATCCTCACACCTTCATAACGGTCTCGGTACTAGGAAGCTTTTGGACCTCTGGACTCAAGTAAGAAACCAAACAACCAGTGGAGCTTTGCTTCAGTTATACATTTCTTAAATTTTAGGCCAACAATTTTACTTAAGGCATGTAGAATATGTATGCAATACACAATTAATAACAAAAAACATGCTGTTTTTTTCTTAGACACTTACACTTAGCAGATAACCTGCTGGAGGAGCTTCCTCCTGCGGCGTTAAAAACGGCTCCCCGGCTGGAGCTCCTCACGATCCACGGTAATCCCTGGAACTGTGACTGCCAGCTTCACTGGTTTGTGGAATGGAGCGCTACTCACGAAGGTAAATTAATAAACATTTATGAAAAATATATTTATAAGTTCGTCTTCGTTGTGGGCTGGAGAAGGAACTCATGTTTCTTTTTTTAAGTATAGAAATTAAAAAGGTAAATAGCAAAAGCTTCTTTTATGCCGCACCTTCCATGGACCCTTCAAAAACCCTAGCTAAATTTAATAAGTTATTACTTAATTGACTAGTTGGGTCTTGGGTTGGTTAGAGTCCTGGTTTTCATTTGTTTTGGGTTAGTGGTTTTTTTTTTTTTTAGTTTAAAGCTAATGTTAATTTAAGAAACATTTTAAAAAATTGCCTTAAAAGGATTAGTGTGTCTCCCTTTTTTGTCATGTCCTCCTGAGTTCAGTTGTGACAAAATAAAGTTTACTAATTAATTAATAAAGATGAGTAAAGTTTCTAGGTATCTCTATCTATAGCTAAATAGGGTCTTGACACAAGACAAAACTAAATCCAGCAAAACAATCCAATTAAATATAACCAAACAACAAATGGGCAGCCGCTGGTGTAAAGAGCAGCCAGGTTTCAATAGGCTGCAACGCTGGCCCAGATGCTCCCAGTCGGGGCTAACCCTGAACCATCTTACACCAGAAGCAAAAAAACAGTCGATCAGGGACATCAGGGGGAAGGCAGGACTCATCACAATAATAACAACAGAAGTTTGGCCACCAGGTGGCTCGCTTGTAGAGCAAGAAGATTATTACTGCATGTCCTACCCCTCTCTTTCTGCCCTTCTTCCTGTCACGTTGATAATGATTAAAGACCACTGGTGCCACAAAAAACCTTGAATAAAGAAAAGCTGTCCCAAAACAGAACCAGGAGGAACCCCAAGTCCAAAGAGATGACAATAAAGAAAGCATGAAAATGAAAGCAGATAAAAATCCTTACAGAGTGCTTCATGAAAGCTTTTTCAAGCGTCAGACCAGATCTCGTGTTATGAATATAAACAAAAATCATAATGAAGCACTATTGAGACTGACATCATTGTTTTTGCATGGAAGTAGAACCCAAAAGAAAATATTGCTTTGGTCCCATTCATCAGACCAGTAGCTGTTTATTCCAAGCTAATTTTCTTTCTCTCCTGCTTTCACTGCCTCTTGGGTAAAATAATTACAGTTTTGTCTTTCGTTTGTTACATTTTCAAACATATTTGATCAGGTCCATATGCTTTCTGTTTGGATAAGCAGCAACAGTTGACAATATATTTTCATGCTTATATCAGAAAATGTTTTTCCTCTTCTTGTCAGTGTTTTTACTGTTTTACGCCTTCTAACCTTTTCTTTTTATTTACTGTTTTCCAGGAGTAATGAAATGTAAGAAGGAGCGTGGCTCTGCTGAGACCTGCCCTCAGTGCTCACATCCTCAACTCCTGAACCAGACCCAGCTCCTGGAGTTGTCTGTAGGCAAGCTCGTCTGTGAACGCCCAGTTCTTCGATCCCCCCTCAAACAATGGGACAATCCTCTTTGGGCGGAGTCTGAAGCTGATCCTGACCTCCCATACACTCGGGACTTAGAAAAACCTTTGGGCGAACTGACCATCGTTCTCTCAGACAGCCATGGAAACCGTGCTTTTGTGTCGTGTGACGTGCGCCATCCGGGCGATAGCTCACCCATTGCATGGGCTTCAAATCCGCAGTCACCTATGGAGATATCTGTGAATGTGTCACTGGCGACAGTCCTGGAGTGCGAGATCGATCGAGAAACACTGCAAAATCTTTGGCAACTGGTTGCTTACTACTATGAAACCCCAGCAATTTTAGAGAGAGGTCAACAGAGGGTCAATACTAGCAAAGTTACGTATCAGTATTCCCAGGCTGTCAATGAGAACTCACCCTATTTCACAGAATTAAAAGGATATTTAGAAGCGGAACCGGCATGGCTGCTTCAGCCGAGAGTCACAGTAAAGCTAAATAGGCAACTGACAACAACAAGGAAACTTGTCATGGATTTCACCACTTTAATCACAAAAAACATCAACAGCCACGAGAGGCAAGAGGATGACAATGATGTTACTTCCTCCTGGGCATTAATCCGTAGAGGAACAACTGGAAGGGTTCAAACTGCTCCAGAGGGTACACAGGTCCATTTAGAGTGCAGTGTTGTTACCTCTGACCCAGAAGTAAAAGTAGAATGGATGCTTCCTGATTTATCCACAGTAGAGGAAGCGACGGATAAGGTAGAAATATCTGAAAGAGGCCAGCTTGTAATTTCAAATGCCTCTGTCTCTGACTCAGGTCTCTACCACTGCATAGTCCGAAGCAAAGCCGCTGTGGACTTGATGCCACTTAGGCTTACAGTCAAAGAGCAGTCACTTGGTCCAACAGCTTTAAATGGGCAGAAAATTATGCTGGAGATGGGGAACTCTCTGTCCCTTCCTTGTGAGGTGACCTCAGCTCAGCCAAGTCAAACCTTGTGGTACCTCCCCAAAAACCAAGTTCTCCTGCCAATGCAAAAGACGAGAAGAGCAGAAGTGATGGAGAACGGCACTTTGGTGGTTAGGAAGATGACACAGGAGGATGCAGGGGAATATAGCTGTTTGGCCTCTAATCTGTACGGAGTTGACATGCTTTCTCACATGGTGGAAGTAACAGGAGAAAAGGATGTAGAAAAGACCAAAGTACAGACTGACAGAGAACCACTTATTTTGCCACTAGAAACGGATGAAGGGGAGGGCTCAGGAGGTGACTTTCAAGAGACTCTACGGCCTTTTGCTACACAGCTCCCAGAGAAGGCAGGACGACCAAACAATGGCTTGTTTAAGAGAACACGTATGAAAACTTTAAAGAGAAAGCCCAATAAATCTGTTAAGGAATTGGATCCAAATCGCTGGGCGGAGATACTGGCCAAAGCTAAAGCTAAACCGAGTGTTCCTCTGCCTACTGAGCAGTCACTAGAAGAGCCCAGTACAGTAACAATCCAAGCTAGCACTGTCAAAACCTCAACTTCTAGTGTGAGCACAACCGCAGAGACTTTATTGTACTTTACAACCCCTCATTATACAACGCAAAAAAAGTTTCCCTTTCAAAGAAAAGTCAAGCCTGAATCCCATTCAAGAAATGTCAAAATGGAGCATGTCTACAAAGTACCCAAAAAGCAACAATATCAGCTGCTGGATGTAGACCCTGCTATCCTCGGAAGTACAGTACCATCCTTACAGCATGTTCATCACACCCCAAAAACAATACAAAGTTTCACAACTCCACCTAATCTCCTTGTCAAACAACCAGAAACCAAACAAATTGACGAGGGAAGAAGAAACTTTGTTCCTGATTGGTCTAACAGGAGAAGACCCTTTCAAAGACGTAGAAAGCTCCCAATGAGAAAACTCAAACCACACAAAAACCCTTTCTACCAAACATCTAACAACCCCCAAGGAACTGTTCCTCAAAAAACAATTACCACACCAACAACAACTACAACCACCACTACTACAACTCCTACCACAACAGCCACTACTACAACTACAACCACCCCTACTCCAACTACAGTGGAGTACAGTGAACCCTTACCTGCTGAGTATGAGATAGAAGACAATGAGAAATACTATGAGGATTATGACTACAAGAGTGGCGAAAGCTTGGAAGCTACAGACGATGTAATCAGTGAAATCTCTCCTGACACCCATCTCCATGATAGCATTACCCCTTCTCCACCGAACAGAGAAAAAATTCATCATCTGAATCAACAAGAATTACCTAATCCAAAGACCACTCCCACTTCAAAGTTGGAGGCTCAAGTTTTAAGGAGAACTGAAGATGTAGTAGACCTTGAGGAAAGCCCGGTAGAGAGAGAATGGATCAAAGAACAAACAGAAGGAACTGACAGCAACAGTGAAAGTAATGATAAAATCCTTGCAAGAGTAAATGAGAGTAAGAATATGAATACATCCGAGGCGCAAGAAAAATTTACGAAGGGAGGTGAGAGACACAAGGAAAAATCAAAAGCGGAGATAGTTACTCAGAGCTACAATTCACAACGTGAATTTTCGTTAACATCTCTTAACAGACAAAGAATTACCACACGACCTTCACCTGATCAAAACCTGCCTGCACAGCCAAACACAGCAAAACCAACTATAAAGACTGAAAACCACCACCCACAAGTTATGGAACCACTTCATCCTTGGCTGCATCAGAACAGCCATGAAAGAGGACAAACCAGCAGTTCCAGGACTACACATACAGATCAGGACAGAAATGCAGTAAGACATGGTCAAGTAAATCCCAGCAGTCATTCCCAGCCCCCTAAAGTTCCTCCGACCTCCCGCTGGTCCACACACCATCATCATCATCATCATCATCAATGGTCTGGTCAAAGGCCATTCCTTCACCCAAGGCAAGGTAAATACAGCTCACACTATGATACAAAGAAACTTGAGTATTTTTTGTTTGCTCAAACAACCTTTGTTGTAGATTTGTCCTGCTTAGAGTTATGAGAGCAGTCACTCAAAGTTACAACACATGGTCTGTTTATAGGGCTGACACCCACTCATCGACCCTGGCCTTTCCTTCACCCGTGGAGTCATGGCTCATTTATCACCAATCGACCAGAAATAACAGCTGACACTGTAAAACCCACACCCACTGTCTCAGGAATAAACCCTCCCAAATCTCTACCACCCAATTTCTATCATCATAATCATCAAAATCACCATGACAGCAAGACCCAAACAAGAGATCATCTGTTTCTTTCGAGGCTCAGAAACCGATACAGACAGGTAAAAGTTGTGTTTTTGAAATATGTGATGAAACAAGATTTCTCATTGCCCTGTTTCAGGAATTAGAATTTGTGTTTCATTTATGTTATAAAACAAAATTTTTAAGCTCCTGGTAATGTTACACACGCTTTTTGGATGACCCACAATTAGCAGCATTTGAGATTGTGAATTAGATTGGAACAGTGAAATTTTAGGGTTCTTATTGTACACCTGGTAATGTCTGTACTCCAATTGATCAACGATTCTCTCTTTTTATTCATTTAAAACATGAAAAAATATAACTTTCATTTTCTTGGACCACCATCACAAGTGAATATCGTCTTTACTTTAACATTCCTACAATTTGTTATAAATTAAGAGAATTATTACATGCGATTACTTTTTGCACAATTTTGAACTGATCAAAAAGTTCAAAATTGTGAAGTTTGAAGTTTGTAAAATATCTAAATATACTGACCACACTGTTAAAGGCCTTTAGAAGTGTCCAAACTGGTTTTTGGGGTATTTGCAGCCCTTTGAATAGTTTTAAGTGGTCGTTAATACAAACTCGATTCACCAGCAAAAACAAGGACAGAATATAATATACTGTATGAAATCTTTTAAAATGGCAATTTTTAGGGACAACTTGCAAAACATAGACACTTATGTAGATTTAAAAAAAAATCAGTATGTGTAAGAGTAGATCAGAATGCCCAGCTCTGGTTTTGATTTTTTCAGGCCCAGCTTGATCGGATTGCTCAGCTGGGGAGGATCGCCACACCCAAACCCCGGATTGGCTACAAACCTCCTCCTCCAGTCACACCTAAAAAAGATTCTCTGTCCCAGCATAGACCTTTAACTCTGAAACAACCAGCAGCCACTGCTTCATATTTTTACTCCCATGAGCATTTAAAGGCTGCTAAACCATCATATTCATCATTCTTTGATCTCCCCCTAACTCCTCCTGGAAACCCATCAAAGTCTCCTGCTCTGCATGGAGGTAGGTGTCCTGTTCAGGGAAGTAAGTCTTAAAATTTATTTGTTTCAGTCATAGTTTTGCTATGTCATATTTCTTTTCAGGACAAATCACCACCCCGAATCCAACAGCTGCTGCTCCTTTCCCCTGGTTGTTTGGAGTTAGTGGGATGAAACCTCGTATAACCACAGTTAGTACAGCAAGTGTGTCAGTGCTGGCCGAGGATGATGTGTTCCTGCCCTGCAAAGCATCAGGGAACCCTGAACCTAACATCACTTGGACCAAAGTCTCTACAGGTGAAATATTGAAAGAAAAATAATGGATGAAAAGAAGAAGAAAGAGACACAAAGCAAAGTCAAGACGATACAGGTGAATTGTTTATCTTGTTTTGTTATCTGTTCTGCCACTAGGTGCCACTATCCCAGCCAACACCAAACACGGGTCACGTTTTGAAGTCTTCAGGAATGGAACTTTCCTCATTAAAAATGTGCAGCTTCAGGATCGAGGACAGTACCTCTGCACAGCGCACAACAGGTTTGGATCGGATCGTATGGTGATTACCCTAGCAGTCCAGACGGAGGCTCCCAGAATCCAGCTGCCCAAGACCGCAGAACTATCAATCTACTTAGGGAAAACTGCGGCTTTCGACTGCCTCGCTTCTGGGAAACCACCTGCCCAGATTTCCTGGATTCTCCCAGACAGGACGTTTGTGCGAGACCCCGGAACCATTCACACTGTCCTTTCTCCAATGTCTCTGCTTCAGAACGGGACGCTCAGAATTCACTCAGCCAATTTCTCCAGCAAAGGAGACTACAAATGCATAGCAAGCAATGCAGCTGGTGCTGACACAGTCACTTATCAACTCCACGTGGCAGCTTTGCCTCCCAGCATAAGTGAAGGAGTACAGGATACAGTGATCATTCAACCAGGTGAGATATGACAAACAAATCTACTGCAATTCCATCCTGTTGAGAACTTGTCTTGTTTGTGGCTTACAGTAGTTCATTTACCCAGACAGGAGCATGTATGCCCACTGCTCTGCAAAGGGCGAGCCAGTGCCTGCTCTGAAATGGACACTTCCTTCGGGCGTCCATGTTAAAGCATCACAGTTTCTGGGACGCAGAGTATTCGTCTTCCCAAACGGGACACTGTTCATAAAGAATGTTATACCATCTGATGGTGGGAGGTATGAACTGTAAATTGGCTTAATTTAATGAATAAAATGAATATCTAATTGAATTTAAACAAATCACCAGCAGTACTTCGGATTTTTTTAAGCAACTGTGTTCTGCCTGTAGGTGCGATGATGTGAATATCAAAGTAGACACAAAGAACATTATGACCTTAGCTAATGATGCTTCCAGAATAGTGGTAGCTCAGTTTTTCCTATTTGTTAATATTTCTTCTCAGACATTAAACCTTTAACCTAATTGTCCTGATTTATAATCAAGGACAGTTCGTCTTTCACTAATCAACCATTCAAACCAGCCTCAAACTGCAACAAAATGTTTTTTACAAGTTCACAAGTAAAGCTAAAAGCTAAGTAGCAGCTAGCTAGTGACAACAACCTCGTATCTTGGACTGGCTTCCTAAACATTTTAGCATCTATGAAAAACTCCAAGCTTGTAAACTTATTCATATTTCGTAACCAAATGAAAAGTGAGCTCAAGGTCGGTAGGAGTATGACAAACCAAATTCCCATCTGCTGGTACAGGTATGAGTGTTTGGCCAGCAATGCAGTGGGTATTGCCAAGCGAAAAGTCCTGTTGGAGGTGAGAGAAGATTCCTCCTCTTTACTTCACCAAGGTCCTCCTCCTCCTCTTCCCATCCCACCAACCCAGAGTCGTGGTTCTCCATCCCGTCAACATGTTGTGTCAGCTTTGTATGGTTCTGCAGTCTACCTCCACTGTCCAGAGTCCACTGGATCCTCAAGAGGGACTTTCTGGCAGCTGCCCTCTAAGATCATCCTGGGGCATCAATACAGGCACCTGAAATATCCTTTGACTTTGTGAGCAACCGCTACATTGAACTGCATTATTGTAATCCATGTTTTTCTGCCTTTAGCCCAGAGAGACCAATTAAGGTTTTTCGTAATGGGACCCTCAGGATACTTCAGCTAACAGAGCTGGATGGTGGAAATTATCAGTGCATCTTTCAGAGGCCTAATGGGGAGGACATGGAGCTTTTCCAGGTAAGACCAGAAAACATAATAGCTTGAAGTTCAGTTTGCAGCATCATCTTTCCAGTGGGTCTCTTTTTCTATCATTTGTCTCAGTTAACTCTTTTCATTGGCATTCTTTATCCTTTAGAAGATCAATTTAAATTGTACATGTACATTGTACAGTTAAAAGTAATGTCTTTCTTGACCACTGACAGTTCTATTATATCAACCCTTACAAAACATGTTTTCAAACAAGCTGTAATTCTCCAAAATTTATTCCAAAATTAGCTTACTGGTGTATTTTGGAATTACACCAGACATACATCTTTCTAGTTCCAGGTAGGAAGAAGCAATCCAAAGATGGGTACACTGTGACAGACAACATGGACAACACTAACATTGTATGTGGCGTTTAAATAATGCTCAGCTGGTACTAAGAGGCCAAAAATGTGTCAAGAAAATATTTTCTATAGTTAAATACCGCCAGTGGCAGTTTGAGCCGTTGATTCCTGCACCTTGTTTGGTCTTCTGCTGACTTCTTTAAGGTTTAATGTGTCCTGCATGCTTTGGTTTAAATGAGAGGGGTGTCTATCATCTTGACCTCTGACATCAACAAAGCAGTTTCACATACACTACTGCCACTCACTTTATTTTTTTCCCAAATCATTCAATGCAAAATAAGAGCAATGGTTGTAAACGAAAATCACAGTAGATCAATAATTTCTGAAATACTTAGACGACAAGGTCTGACTGACACCAACAGCCATGAGATGTTCAAAATCACTTAAATCCCCTTTTCTCCTCCAGCCTGATGTGGGGTTTGAACCTAGAAAGTCATGTCTGCACTGCATTGCTGCCATGGTGAATGCTACTAATGCTCACAAGCTAATGTATTACTCACTTCATACAGTCATTTTAATAGTCTTCCAGTGCTAACCACATTACATCTCTATGTTTAACAACAACAACATGAAACACTACTGCACAGATTGTGACCCAAATATTTTCAAGATATCAAAGTTCTTGCCAGGAATTGTGAAAACAACGTTTCTTGGCAACTGCCAATGCCTACTGAATTTTGTACATGTGATTAGGAAATGGCAATTTTTGTCTGAAACATTAAATATGTATTTACCTCAACAGGTAGAAGTGCTGATGACTCCCCCTCGAATTGAACATGTAAGGACTGCACAGACCAGAGTGACTTTCGGAGAGAATTTCCAGGTAATTGCTAAAAAATTAAGCAGAATTTTAATAATATTATTCTCATTCTAATGTCACAGATCAGTTTAAATTTTACTTCTATAATTTCCATTGTAAACCGAACAACAGAAAATTCTGGCTTTCTGTTTTTTCTTTTTTTCATCAAGACTGTGATTCTATAATATCACAGCACAAACCATCGGAATCATCCTTTCTTCTTCTTTCACTGTTTTTGATCCAAGGTGGATTGTGTTGCAACTGGCCTACCCAACCCAGAGGTCTCCTGGAGTCTTCCAGATGGAACATTAGTTAACAATGGCCTTCAGTCTGACGACAGCGGCCTTCGCAATCGACGTTACGTGATGTACGGGAATGGAACTTTGCTTCTTCAGCAGATGGGCAGAAAAGACGAAGGCGACTACACTTGCCATGCAACAAACAAACTAGGCAAAGATGAAAGAAAACTCAGTGTCAAACTGGCATCAAATGCTCCACAAATTGGACTCAAATCGCAATCCCTTGTGAAAGTGAGACTGGGAGAGGCAATCAAACTGAGCTGTCAGGCAACAGGAGAGCCTAAACCCAGAATCACATGGATCTCACCACATACAGATGTGATACCACCACTGTCAGACAAATACAGGGTTGGAGATGATGGAACGTTAATTTTGAAGAAAGTGACGCTGGCCGATGAAGGGAAATATGCCTGTGTGGCACGAAATTCTGCTGGTGATGATATTAAAAACATGATAGTTGAAGCTGAACTCCAGGAACCCTACATCAACAATGTGAGAGGGAAGACCTCGGCAAAGCTTTTGGCTGTTTCCTACCAAACAGCACTTCTGGATTGCAGAGTGGAGGGAAAACCTGAACCCAAGGTCTGGTGGCTCACTCCATATGGCCACTCACTAACACCACCCTACCTTGGCGGCCGCTTCCAAGTCCACCAGAATGGGAGCTTAGAGCTGAGGGGCGTTAGGAAGACGGATGCAGGCAGGTACAAGTGTTTTGCTAAAAATCACCTGGGTGAAGCCTCCCTTTTGGTTGAGATGGAAGTGGCTTCGCTAGCTGAGAAACCCAGCTTTGCTAGTCCTAACATTGAGATCTTACCAATTAAGCAAGATGGTGGTGAACTGATTCTGGAGTGCCCTGCTCGCGGCACGCCAATCCCAGAGATTTCTTGGGTGCTGCCCAACGGGACTATGTTGTCACCCGGACGGAGACTTCAGCGTATTGCTCACCATTTTGGAAATGGGACTCTGTGGATCTCTCAGCCAACGCCAAGTGATAAAGGAATTTACAGGTGCCTAGCAAGAAACATAGCAGGACAAGCAGAGAAACGTTATTCCCTGGAGGCTGGCTGGAAACCTGTGATCAGAGGAACAACAGGTAGGCTATCACTTCTCAAACCCATCACATGTAGTTATCATTTGAATTTAATAGGTAATCACTATTCTGGTCCTTATTTGTTATGATGTCCAGAAGAAAAAAACTTTTTATCCCTAAAGCAAAGGTAGTGCACTTAAATCTGAATTATTGCATCCAAAAGGTGTTTGACTTATCTGAAATTTCAGTTGGTTAATCGCATCAACTGAGCTGCTTACCTCAAACACGGGTCTTTAGCTCCAAGTATGTCAACTTTTAGACAGATCTCTGTTCCAATAAATCTGAATAAAATGAAAGGTTCCTGAGGCAAGAATTCAGCCATTTGATTCTGGTTTGTTGTAGCAGGGATGCCTCTAAAAGTTGCAGGAGAGTTGCTCTTGAGGACTTGAGTTGAAGACCCCTCTTTTAGTGTATGCTTTGCATTTGCTCCAGAAATTAGTTATAATTTGGAGTCACAACAGCAGTACAAAATTATGCTCAAAATTTGCTATACCAAGGTTATTTCTATGGGCTATAACTTAACCTAGTTTTGTTTGTTGTCTTTGTCAATTTCTAATCTAATTCTTATGATTTTATCCAATCAGGTGGAATGAAAATCACTTATGGACTCAGTCTGAACCTACCCTGCACTGTTGATAGCTGGCCACAGGCACTGATTACATGGACCCTACCCAATGGAGTAGTTTTGGACAAACCACAGAACGTTGGTCGAATATCTTTCCTCACCAATGGAACCCTACACGTGAGACAGATTGCCCCCTTTGATAAGGGAACATATATTTGTAGAGCCTCAAACTCTTTTGGATCCTCAACTCTATCTTACCCCGTTATCGTGATGGTTTTCCCTCCCCGGATCACAAGCACAATGGCCGCCATCACAAGAGTCATTCGAGGAACCCCAGTCATGCTACGGTGTGCGGCGACAGGCATTCCAAAGCCAGACATTTCATGGACGTTACCTGGGCGCACCACGCTGTTACCTCACAACCACTACACAGTGCAGGGAGGGGTTCATATGACAGACGGGGGTAGTCTGGTCATACAGAATCCTGTGCTGACAAATTCTGGAATTTACAAGTGCAATGCTAAAAATGCCCTTGGAACAGATTTCAAATCAACATACCTGCAAGTCATTTGAGGGGCCAGACGACTCTCATAGCAGACTATGACTGAGTGAAAATTCTTTGACTAATCATGATCAAGATGTTCTGCTGGCAGATGTAAAACAGCTTGAACTGTGGCTTTGAAGCTTGAGATACCATGGATAAGATTTTTTTTTTTGTAACTACAGTACTTGTTTTGCATTTCAAGTTTTGTTCAACTCTGCAGATTCACACTGAAATATATTTTTATGAAGAATATTTTTCTATAGGAAGCTTTGGTTTCTTGACCTTCTGCCCTTATAGGCATTCCAAAAGTCTCATGTGGCATTGTTGTTGATCTTCTGTGTTTGAATATTCTAGGCGCTTAATGTGGCTAGGTGTAATCTGGTGCTTATATCTAGACATAGCTATCTCTGTTATGGCAGAAACATAATTTACAGTGTTTTCAACTGTGTCTATATCCATGTCTTAAAATCTTTTTTTTTTATATATATAATTTTTTTCTCCAAGGAGTTTTTGCTGCGCTAGTGGCTTGTAGTTTTTGTGACAGTAGGCTGACAGGAAGGGGGAAGGAGAGGGGGAAGACGTGGCGAAGGTCCAGGACCGGGAGTCGAACCCGCGACGTCCGCGTCGAGGACTAAGGCCTCCAAACGTGGGGCGTGCTAAACCCCTGCGCCACCACAGCACGCCCCATCTCTTAAAATCTTTAAGGAATTCAGCGTTTCATGAAACAGTGCAGTTCATCACAAAATGTTATCCTGAATGAGTCAGATAGTTTATATTGTGTGTATTATTGCATATTAAGGTATATTTGATCTATTAAAATAGGCAGTTATAAGGATTTTTAGAGACGGTCTAAAGTATTTATGGACTTCAGCTATTTCTGGGTGGCTGTGGTCTCTAAATCCCCACTACCATGAGTTCACTGTACTTGTATCCTTAGCAAACAACTGCATGGTGATAAGTGCCACATATTGGGAAATTTGTGGCACTTATCACAAATTTGAAGATCTAATTGCTCTCAGATCATGCTCTACATTGAAACATGTACATTGCATAATGTACTGTAAGTATAATTATCGTGTCTATTCTCTCACATTTCTGGCATTACAGGCACATTGTGACAACGTGAAAATATGTTTGCATAATTTATGAGTCAACAAAATAAACAGGTGTTGATGTTTTTATCGATTGCCTCAGTACTCACTTTCTGAAGTTAGCAAGGCTTTTTGAAAAACTCAAAAAGCAACATCTCATGCTCTGATCTGAAGAAATGCAAGATTAGTTGAGAAAGTTACTGACATTAATCGGTGAGGAAAAGGTCACGAAGTCGCCTCTAGAGGCGTTTTAACACTGATTAGTCTTGGTGGGGCTCAGTTCAGTTGGGCCCCAAGAATTTCTCAACATCATTTAGTTTGGTTCACTTTAACAACACATTTTTAAAAACCAGGGTTTCCCCCAGTGTATTATAAGCCTGGCGGGCCACCAGGCCTTATTTGCCCACCCACCAGGCTAACTGTCATTTATTTAATTTAAATAGGGATTTTATAAATGTGATAGTAAAGACAGATTAAGCTAGGTTTACAGTTGGTACATTGAACTGGGCCTCACACAAACTGTCCTGGCTTCACATCTGAATTTTTGTAACTTTTAACATTTTTTAACACAAAAACACAAGGAGCCGCTGGTTGACTGCTCCAGCCGCTGAGCTTAGCAGGTTTTGTGGGGGAAACCCTGAAAGCAGAACAACTGCCTTTATGCAATTACAGCAGCTGTTCAACTGGGGCGCTATCACAGGAAGCTCTCCAGCATGTTGCAGGCGGTCCAGAAATGATGAGCCTAAACGAAGCAAACTGAGAAAAATAAACTCTGGTCTGTCTCAAGCAGAACAAACAGCCTGCGTGTTTGCAATCTGGAAAATGGAAAAAGAAAGTTTTTTCAAAATGAAAGATTTGATGCAAGTGTGACAAAAACAATGAACCAGACAAAAAAATCTGTAAGGGTACAAATGAACTTTCACGTCGCTGTTTGTGTTGAACGAGGGGAAATCAGCGCTGAGAGATTTGAAAACAGAACATCGGGGAGTGAATGTGATTCATGCATCAAAATATCTACATATTATGCAAATCATTTCTGTCTTTCGCTGCTGGTTTGTGTTCTTCAGGACGTGAATGTCCCACTAAGCATCTTTCTGAGACAAACGGGCCTTTTACCGAGGATGAAGGGGAGCTTTGTGAGACAGAAGCCTGGAGATTGTTTAACGCTGCCAGTGTGTGCTCGCTGTGTGTCTGTATGAGAAAGAGATTATGTGGGCGTCTCTGAGAGGAAGAGATCGAGCGGCACGCCTGTGTTTGTGCTTGTGAAGGGAAGAAATTGGGACAAGCGTTTTGTCATTCCGTCCACATTTCAGTCTGCTGTCGGCAGACAGCTGTGCCGTGTCAACAGAGGCTGGCGGGCGTCTCGTAGGTGATGCTACTGCAGGATTGAGTTCAAATGAAAGCTGAGCAGCTCAGACACTCTGCCGCTGCCTTGTGAGGTACAAATGAAAAAGGTAAGTGAAGCTTTTTTTTCTCCTTTGTTCTTTGCTAAACACAAGAACAGTCTGGCTGCGGTTTTCAAAAAAAAAGAACGACTACGGTGAAGACAGTGTTGATGTCTCAATAAAAATTGGTGACGCATTTATCTAGTAAAATAACGTACTACATTCCACAACATTAAAGGTCTATTAGATACATTAGAATATTAGTGGAAAGCCCTTTTATTTTGGGAAATCTATCAGCAAGTGAAATTATATTATGTCTCAAAACAATTTCCAAGTTCAATTTACAACCACTTTGCATTTGTCTTCAACTTTGCAGCAAAGCCTTATAGCAAGTGGGTATGTAGCGATGATGGAGAGCAAAGACTTCCTCTAACCTGAAAGAAACTTCCCACAGAAGCTGGCTCAGTGTGAGCAGCCATCTACATGACCAACTGGGGGTTTAAGCAGATACACTGAGAAAGAAGCACTAGCATAGGAGTACTTTCTGTATTAAAAATAGCACAAAGTTATTTTGCTTCCAACAACATTAAGTTATTGGAAGCACTATCCCAGTTGACACCCACCACACTCCCCCATCAGGTATAAGAGAAAAAAACAAAACAAAAAAGTAAAAGCAAATCTTGCTACCCTTAAGATAAAAAAAAAATAATAATAATAATAAAGAAAACAGAAAGTTAAAGTGGAAGTAACATCAAAATAATGCACATTTTAGAGAAGGAGGAGTTAAGTTCTACGGAGTCCTCTAAGGGATATGAGGAAAAATGTTCTTTTTTGTATATGGTCACAAATGTCAATTTAAATTGTCAAATGTATACATGTCTAAAGAACCTCCATGTTTATTCTTAACTCTTCGGTGCAAAAAAAACTGATAGTGAATCGATTTATTCACTGCATGTTTATGTTTGTGTAAATGTGAGATGGAAATGCACATGAAAACATCCCTTTAAACCATTCAGACTATCAACACAACAGAGACACAATCAAAACTGTCAGATGATTTATTACCCGCGATAATAACTCAGAAATAGTCCAAATAGTTTGGATGTATTTCTTTTTCTTTCCTACTTACGGAACGTTTCTGTTTATATCCCAGGTTTATGGTGCCTTTCTAACCTAAAGAAAAATATATAAAACTTCAGACATTTCACAATGATATATTAACATACATGGAAAAACCTCACGAAAGCCTTATATTACAGCAGAAAGTACTATGGCCACCATAAGAAAGTTATACAGTATTCAATGATGCCACATGAACTGATCAGTACAGTATTGTGAGAAAACGCAGAAGTTTTGCGAGGTGACGCAAAAGAAAAAAAATCCTCCATGTCCCATAAAGTTCTTGTCGTCCAGATGCAAAAATCTAAATTAATTAATAATAATAATAATAATAATAATAATAATAATAATAATAATAATAATAATTAATAATAATAATAATAATAAGAAGTGCTGAAATCAACCTTTATTGAAGTGTCACAAATTAGATAAAGGTTTCACAAATCACAAACTTGGTTTTAAATATTCTCCTATTAGTTGAAATTAATCTAGTCTGGGTTTAAAGAGTCCATGTGTTGTAGTTTTTTTTATTATCTAGAATAGGTTAAAGATGCTGAAGGTGGTGAAAAATTAGGTGGAATCGCCCTTAAACCATTTCCCTAATCAGAAGCTGCAATTGGAAACCAACTTCAGCTTCACCAGACTAAAGGCTTTTGTTTGTTTGTTTGTTTGTTTGTTTGTTTGTAATAAGAGAAAAAAAAGTTGTATTAAAAAAAAGTTGCTCTAGAAGAGCAAGCAACTTGTGAACTTTTAGTTGGCATCGGTTTTACAATAAGGAAATATTGAACCTTTTTACACATCAGCATCTGCCCAGGACTTTGACATGATTGTTTAAAATATTCAACATTTCAAAGAAAGAAGCACAGACTTGCTGGACTGGTCGTGTCAGATCTTGATAACTTTGTTTTTCTCATTCAAATGACATTTTTAGTCAGTATTCCTTCTTGTATTATTCTGCCAGTAGTATAATTCTTGTATTTCTTCTTGTATTTAAAGAATAGTCTGACTCCATCATACTTTCTTTACTAACCTCCTCTGCTGTTTGTTTTTTTATTTTCACTGTCACAAACTTCTCCATCTCTCCTATGTGTTTCGCTTGTATCCTCCCCCATCACTCACTGTCGACTCTGTTCACACCTGGCTGGCAGTGCTGCCACCTAGTGGCTGGAGGCTTGTTTATCAGTTAAGAAAAGGTCCAGATTTAATTTAAATAAATAAATCTATTCTCGCTCCATAAAGAATAGAAGGGCTTTTTTTAAATGTCATACATTTGAACTACTGGTGTTTCAGCTGCTCTCTACTAGCATGCTGGGGACAGGAAGCTGGAGCAGCCTCACTTTCATCACTTGTGTCACTTTGAAGAGAGGGGAAAATGTATTGTTCGACAAAACAAATTTATTAGATCAACAAAATATTATGTAATCGTATGTGATACAGTTTTGTGCCATTAGAAAAATAAACAACTCAAGGTAAAAAATGTCCAAATTTAACAGAATAAACCACTGCTTGTCAACCTGCTAATACCTTAGCTCACCTTTTGGACTGAGAAATAAGTAAAATTCTGTTATTATAAATTCTGTTAAATTCTGTTATTAAATAACTTTATTTTGTTCTGACTCAGCATGAAACCCTGCAGCTCTCATAATTTAGTTATACAACAGAGTTTACATTTTAATATGACTGGATTTAACATGGCATCTTCACATTATGTTCAAGATGACTGGAATCCAGGTTTGACACAATCCTCAGCATTTTAACAACTGGGTTATTTTGTGGAATGTGACAATGTGAACTGGCTGATCAGATCATGTGGCAAGACTGGGAGAGAAAATTCAGAGTCGCCGTGACATTGTACCTAAAAGAGAAAAAACCCCTTCCTATTTAGACATTTTTGATTCTGTGATTCATAAACATGTGCTGGTTATTTTTCTGAAGAAAAAAAAAGAGTTGAAAATAAATATCATGCACATAACAAAGTGAGGATCGGAAATGTTCAGTCCTGCGTAATCAGAAAAATAAATCTGTATTTTCTTTGATAATTGAGAAGTAATTATCTGTGAGATAATGCATTTTTTGGTATTGATCCAATACCAAGTAAATACAGGGCCTCTATCACCAATACTGATACTTTTAATTTAAGTTTGATATATCATCAAACGTCTGACATTCATGGGTAATTGTTGTTGTTCCTTTTATTTATTTTGTTCAAACCTGTGACAGAATTTAGACAAAGTTTAAAGGTGTCTACAAAACACCTTTATGAAATACTTTCATAACATATTAATATGACAACCAGTAGAAACCAGTAGAAGAGCAAAACACATTGGTGTGCACTTTTTTTTTCTAAGCAAACAGAGCGCAGAAAATTATCATCTGAGAGAAAATCCAAACCGAAATCTGTTCTGAGGTAGAATTTCTAACTACAATATAGAAACAAAACAAAATCGTCAAGAGGTAATCTGCAACTAAAAGTGTCGATCTTATCACGATAGTAATAATGTAATAGAGAACCATGAAGTACAAACATCTACAACCAATTCTTATCTTTTCAAGATGAAGTCCAGAGTGGGGAAAAATGATTCAGATAAATTACTTTTTAAAAAAATTAGAAATGCATTCATGCTGTTGTGATCCAGTTATTGTTTTGTTAAGTTGATAATGATTCTTCTCCCTTTAAGGCTTCCGTCGCTTGCTGAAAGACAGCATCGTGGTCATTGTTGCATCTCTGGTCTCCTCCTCCCTTTCTCCTCCCTTCACTCTCCTCTCAATCCGTCCAACCCCCCGCCTCTCTCTACTCACGCACCCCGACTTGCGCATCGCCTCCTCCGGCAATAATGACCAAGGATTCCCCGGAGGAGGAGACCCGAGCTCCGGGCGGTGGAGGAGGAGGTGGAGGAGGAGAGGGCTCGGGGAGAGGAGCGTCCAGAAGAAACCGAGCGGACGACAATGTCACCATCCTGACATCCTCCATGGATTTCTACGCGGCCGGCCGGAGCCGAGCCGGCAGCAGCAGCGACGCCGCCCCGAGCCTCACCTCCTCCCTGGATACGAGCATCCAGACGCGGATCTTTAAGATCATCGTCATCGGGGACTCCAACGTGGGGAAGACGTGCCTCACCTTCCGCTTCACGGGGGGCAGCTTCCCCGACAAGACCGAGGCCACGATCGGCGTGGACTTCAGGGAGAAGGCGGTGGAGATCGAAGGGGAGACCATCAAGGTAAAGGCGGAGCTGGATGTGGACGAGAGGAGCGGTGGTTCCTCCCTCCACCCCTCCCCCTCCTCTGGATTCAGCTCAGACCATGACTCGGCCTGCTCTCTTATTAATCTCCCAGGCTATGAAAGCGCAGCTCTCCTTCTCAGCTTTATTGATTATCTATAGGCAGGGGCGCTGATATGTACTTTCGGAGGTAGGTGTTATAGCACCTACACACCTGTAACTATTGCACACATTGCAAAACAACAGTGACTTGAGTTAACCTGAATTTTTGGAAGTCTCCTCTGGATAGACTGAATTAACTTACCTGCTGTTTATCAACCACTTTGAAAAGCTTTTGTCATCCCTGTGACATCTTTATCCTTGTTCTTCTTCTGTTTTTTTCCCCTCTTGTTTTCTTGCCTCTCTATTGTCATCAGTCGACAACATCACGGCGGCCTATTAGGGTTATTGTAGGTAGAAAAAAAGGAGAAGTAAAAAGAGACAATCTGCAATTCTGGGATTATCTTAAACTATTAATAAAAATAAAAACAAGGACATTTCTGAGTGGGAAAAGTAAAAAAATTTGCAAGAGGCTTGAACAGACAGAAGTTCTGAGACTAATGTTAGAATTAATTTTTTTTTGTGGAAACATCCAAGTTTCAGAAGTCAAAAGTTTTTGATTTTTGGAAGTTTTCTGAGTTTCAAAAGTCAAAGATTTATTTATTTTTTTTTAACTCTGAAATTTCCAAGTATTTCCTAGAACATTTCTGAGTTTATTGTCAAA
Source organism: Alfaro cultratus (assembly GCA_903066825.1). Classification (NCBI taxonomy): domain Eukaryota; kingdom Metazoa; phylum Chordata; class Actinopteri; order Cyprinodontiformes; family Poeciliidae; genus Alfaro; species Alfaro cultratus. Next base: position 23,786 of record CAEFZX010032007.1, read on the forward strand.
GTTTCAGATTTCATTTTTATTTTACATGTTTTTAAGAAAATGTACTCCTTCTTTCTCTCTATCTGCAATGGCCCCAAAACGCCTTTGTAGGAACACGATTCAAAAAATACAAAAAAAAATAAAATAAATCGCGCCTCAATACAGAATAATTTTTCTGCCCTTGACTTGGCGCCCGTAGCGCAGTGCCCATCTGCGTCGCATGTAGTGCATTGTATAATGTTCTTAAACTGAGACAAAAACAGAGAGGAAATTTTAATAAATTAGTAATTGTAGCATCCTCAATAACACAGAATGGTCATCTTTTTCAAGTTTTCTGCTTTCCTTCTGTTGTCACGGTAACCAGAATGGTTCTAATAATAACCATTA